>JAQFYZ010000350.1:0-47239 GCA_034695085.1 Cylindroiulus punctatus
TTGGCGTATACATTTCCAAATGCATTTAAAATATATTTCCTTAATTGAAATACATTTTGCAAATTGAAATACATTGCACAATGCATTTCAAATGCATTTTCTTTGGATATGGGCAGGTCGCGTAATTTTCGCGCGAGACATGCATGTTGTCTCTTACATGCCCCAATGCCACATACGGTTATTTGATACATGGCATAAAATAGGTATTTTACAGTAGTTCTTACACGCGAGTAACCATGCATGGCAGGTAGCGTCGTGGTTCCTCCCATCAACATGGACCATTCGTTCCCAGATTGACTCCCTTAATCGGTAAATCGTGCCACGAAAACTGGAGGAAAAACGTGCAAAAATTGACCTCCTCATCAAACGTGAAAAGTATGCCACCCTTTGACTTTATCTAACAATTTGAAGTGGGTAAGTGGTCAGCCTGGGCGCGTGCAGCCCCACATCGATTTGCACGCGTTTGGCCGGCTGCCCAGCCACGATGATGACCCCAACGTCCTCCTCCTCTCCCCTCTTTCAAAAAATACCAGAAAAAAAAAAAAAAAAAAAAAAACAGGTGAATTTTGTAATGGGGCTGGAAAATGATAATGTGGGCAAATTTCAAATAATAGTTCCTGAGAAACAGTGAATGAGTGCGAGCTTGGTGTTATTTGCTGTCTGGCTTCTGGAAAGGGCGTCTGAGAGGGCTCTCAGAGCTGAAAGTAGGACTATTGCAGGGTGGGGACATTGCATTAATCTAATTGTATCATAATGAATCGGATTACTAGAAAATGGGTACAAATTGCGAGAACTGCGAACCGATCTGCTGGTGATTATTAAATGACTCTGTGCACCCAAATTTATGTCATAATCTAGCGTTTAACGAGCATATGACAACTTACTTCGTCAGCAGTCATTTTAGTGTCGGACGAAACCCGTTATTTTAAAATAGGTTTATCCCCCGAAGTCCTAATTCGAAATTCGAGATTAATTACGCCAGCGAATCTATTTTTAAACTCGATGATAAAAGGCTGCATTTTTTAACTTTTATAGCAGCACACTTCAAAGTATTTCATTATTATTTTATTTTTTGCCGTTGTTTGTCATTATCAATTTGAACTGGTATGAAATGTATACACAATACATTAACATTTCGATAATAACCGTATGTTGATATTGCATGTCTTGTGAACCAGTGAATTCAAGTTTTTTATCGATTTTTTTCTCATTCGCGTATAATTTACCCATTTAAATTTTAGGCGCCATTTTGGATTGTAAATAACGGTAAAATTAGTTAGAAAGTGCACCTATATCATATCTGCACTTTAATTTCATGGTTAAATCGAATCCCGCGGTTCTTTCTATGTCAGTTGAGGTCAATTGCTTGATTTGCGAGTTTATCTTCGCCTTTTTTCATCTAAAATACCCTAAAATTGTTCTGGATAAATGTTTGAGCTTATGCAGGACGTCAAATTCCTTCTTATTTCTAAGCTTTCATGTACACGTATAATGGAGATCGTCATTATCATGTATCATCAGTTTGTTAATATGTATAAATGAACACATAAGTATCCTGAGGACATTAATGTATAAGAATTAAGAAAATCATGAGCATGATTTTCCCCCCTATAATTTTTCCTTTTTTTTTGTTTTTTTTGTTGTTGTTGTACTGTGTATCTCCCTCAAATAAATGGGTTTATTTTATTGCGTTTCCGAAACTCAATGCAATTTCAACTAACATCGGGCCTATACACTGTATACATTTTTACAATCTCTGTTTTTCATTACTATTTTTAATTTCTCGAGTCATTATTTCTCGTCACGTTTACCTTGTCAGGGCACACGTATATACACGAGCCAATATGATTATTGCTCGACGGCTATCCATTTTTAATGCCAATTCGAATGAAACTGAGCCGATAATCATTTTAATTGGCTGCTCTAATCAACCTGTTCGTTTTGGTGAAGTCGTGAAATGCAATTTCGAGCGGCTTAATTGAGCTCGGGGCGAATTTCGCTGTTTCCCCCACCCATTTCTCGAATCAGGCGCTCATAAATTTTATATGGCGAAAAGATTGGACTAATCAGCCTGGGTCGCTCATGAGCTTTTATGAAAAGCCTCAAAGCTTTAATTTCGATGTGCCTGCTTCAACGATGATAATGGCGAAATTTTTCGGGTCTTGTCAAATATAGCCTTCCGCACCTGGAAAACTTGTGGCTTATCATCCGAACCTCGTTTGTACCCAAAGGGTGTGGTGAGGGGAATCTAGTTTCAACTACTACTTACACCGCTGCTTATTAGTCAATAAAAATCTATTCTGGCCTTACGACGCAATCGCCTTACGCCAAACAATAGTATTGACCTAACATGAGCTGACTGTCCAGGTCACGGTTTGTTGAACCGAAAACTGCAACGGGTTTCTCATTGATCAGGTTTTGAAATGCGTCAAAATTGCGCGTGTCGTCGTCGTATGTGTTTGAAACTGCATGGAAATGTGTCCAATGTACCCACTCATTCATTAATCAAGATTGGAGTTTTAAAAAACGGTCTTGTAAGGCCAGATTTATGAGAAATTGGACAAATGAGGGGCGATGTGTTACCTACCTGCATGCTATTAAAAAATGGAAAATTACTGAAATGCTGCACTTGAAATCACGTGTATACGTTAGCATATGATAAGCTACAACATCAATCACTGTGCAATTTAACATATTCTTAACCACAGTTCTTAGACGTCGATGGTTTACACTGCATGGTTTCGACAATTGTTGCTGTTTTTATTATTTTATTTTTATTTGAATATTATTGTCATTTGTACGTATACTATATAATTTCGATTGGTTTTGTTTCAAATAGTACACAATTTGTGTAGTATTTTCAATCCCCAGTATTCAACAATTTGATATAGGCTGGCCTATATGGCCTGTACATGTATGTGGCTACATCTGTTACAATTTATACGGTATCATTACAAAGGGACATACAATATGTGTGTAACACCATCCATGGGTTTTACTATATACTGAAATTGCGGTAATCTTTGGCCCCAGTCTCTGTGGATATACCAACGTTGACTCGGCGTAACTTTTGCTATGTGGTTAAGAATAGGTTTAAATCATTCATTTAAAAAAACAAAACAAAAAACAATGGACTTGCAATACCTGTACGTGTTCTTTTTATTTTTATGCCTAATCGCTATAAATTGCACGCAGAACGCCTAATCAAGATCGAACTATTTGTGTATTAAAATATAGGACAAGTACAGGTTTATTGGTTTCAATCCTTTACCGTAGTTGATATGAATGAGGTGATGAAGTTGAGTCTGAACAACAATGCTCGTTTTATGTCAATGCTCGATCGTATTACTAATGCAAATCACTTAGAATTCCATAAGGATTCTGCTATATTGGGTTAATCTCAGTGATTTATTTTTTGAGTTCAGGAGAGCAATATACCTTAAACAATATGGAACAACGAGGGCCACAGATCGATAGTGCGATATCCAGATCAAGTATCCAATAATTTATTGATACACATAGATCTATGAAGCGTGTTGGCGTGGTAACAAGCATTGGACATGTACATGTACAGCATAATGTTCAGGTTTTGTTTTAAGCATAAATGCATGCCGTGAACTGCATTTTTGTTCTAAGGAACGAAGTGCACTATAGCATATACTCTTCGTATTGAGCTGCATGCATAATCATTTTGACATGTTAAATAGTTTAAAGGTACTGATGGTGTTTTTGTGCATGCACTCAGTGACCGCATTTTACCAGAATTTGATATCGAGATTTTATGAAATATCCAAGGTACAAATAAATCTGGTTGACAAGTTGTGTTGAAATTGCCCAAAAAAGGACTGTATTTTGTTATGAATTTTATGACGCATAAATTAATTGAGGTTTTGGGATTCGAACAAAAACAAAATTGACATATTTGATTCGCCCGAGATGACAACGGGCGCATTGCTTTGTCTGTTCTTATGATGTGTGCGTTTATTATTCAGCGAATGGATAATCCTGTAATAACATTATTTCAATAACGAATCTCACTAAATAAATACGTTGAATCGAGTTTCATAACGTTTTAACGTATAAGGTCGGTATACTTGTACAGCCGGTTGCACCTAACCCCATTTAAATTTAAGATTTTATGGTTTTCAACTGAAAATAGCTCTAATTTGAATTGATTAACTAGTCGTAGTTGTTCAACTGGCGATTTGCAAGGCTTGTTTATGGCTGTAAAATTGGGAAACATTTACATAACAATTACTTCAGTAAAGATTTACTGTGGGAAAGGATTAATCTGTTATTTATGAAATTTTGATTTAACAGGGCGTGAAATTCAGCAACATATCTGCATTACATAAACAGGCTTAGAAGTCGTATTTTGTGGAATTGGGATTTCTATTTTGGAAATTCTAATGTTTATATATACAGTAAGCAATTAGGCTCGATGATTTCTGGGAAGGACGTTGGCGCCGCATCATTTTATAAGTATTGTATTTAGCAATAACTCATCGTATCATTAGATGAAATATTTACTACATATACCGTAATGCACTGTGTAATAAATCTATCAAAATTCCAGATGGAGCTTTTTATAACAAGAAAAAAGAACTAGACAAATCAATTCATTCCGCAACTTTTGCGATGCAATTATAAATAGGATTTTCGCTTAAAAAATCTTCATTTATGCAATTAAGTGGTTAAATGAAAATGCTAAATGGACACCTGTGTAGGTTACCGCGATCAGGGGACTGACCAGATAAAATCTGCATTCGTTATACTACAAAAATGATTTCAATAATATGAAAACAATTAAGTGTACAGATGCGAATTTGTATAACTGTCCAGTGTTAGCGAAAGAAAATCTTCAGAAATGTTTTATATGCATTATAACATCATAAAAAAATCTTTCTTTGGTCTATGTGATTAGCATGCAATTTTTGCTGAATAAGTCTTGGCTGATAAAGAATAAACCAGAAGAATTGTCTTTTTGCTGTAAGAGTTACTTCTCGAATTGGGTGATGATTTCAGCAATGTTGATGTTTACACGCAAGGTTCGACACACCTTACACAATCGCTTTTCCAGAACACTCAAGTCAAGTAAATTAGGGGCAACAAATTTACATCCATTACTAGCTTAACTTAAAGTAGCTTAACGCTTGCATGTAAACAAAGTGTATACATTTTTTATATTTGTAAAATAATGACTTGGACTGATATGACTGTGTTGCTTATCACGTGACCACCTGCTTGCTGAATATTTGAGCACTAATATGAAATACGTGTACGGGCCATGGGTTTATATAAAACAGAAAAAATGCAATTTCGATTGCAGAAATCTTACTGAATTGAAAGTTGTAAAAATTATTTAGTTTAATCTCGGTGTATTTTATTGGTACCAGTTTTTAGGAACGATATGGTGCCACTTTGATTCTGAAAATGTTCTTAATTGCAAACTATCTTATCAAAACCATTAACTAACTGAGCGCTTGAGCGCTTGGGCATACTAGCAATTATACCTTTTAAAAGAACAGGATTAATATTTTTTTTTCTCGAATTCTTCTGTTGAGTACGTGTCGTTTAATTCGTTTAACCCTTTCGGTTTAAGTTGCATGCAAATGAAGCGCCTTCTTTTTCAAATTCCAATTGCGTATGCAGGACCCGTTGTCATTTCAAATGCATTCGTTATCTGCTATTTTTTTACTTCAGTAGCTTCTCTATCTTTAAGGCTTCTTCTCCTGTCGCCTCCCCAAAAGCAAACTTTAATTTTTTAACCTCAGTGGCCTCAGAAGCATCACGTAACATCTTTTCGAGACAACTTGTGCGAGTGTGTGTATATAGAGCTCGCACTTGTTAGCAATAAATGACTTCAAAATAATGGTTAGTTAACTCGGTTTATTGATGCATCGAAGGAGTAAATGATAGTTTTTTATACGCTGCACGCAAAAAAACTTGTCTTGGTGTGGGGAATGTGATACACTTCATTGCTGCACTGCTGTCAACTTGGCATTTGAAGAATGTTCGACAAGTTCCTGCATTTTTTTTTTTTTTTTTTTTTTGAGAACTCTTAGTAAACTCTTTAACTTAAAACAAGATTCTATGCTTTTGTTTTACATGAATTTTCTGGAAAATGTAGTTCCGAAAAGGAACTTCAAAGTAGGCTTTATTTACTACAGTTGCTTATTTACTGTATGTCTGGAAACTACCAACTGTATTTATAGTTTCTTGACGTTGTTTTCAGTCTCTGAAATTTTGCCATGGAATTTACATGTACACTGTACATGTACATCTGTTTGTGGTCAGCAGAATTATATAGATATTTACTTAGTCATGTGCAGAATTATTAAAGATATTTACTTAGTCATGTGCACACAGCACATGCACAAATAGTCACAGCAAAACAATGCCATACATCGGCACACAAAATTTGCATTCTCAACATTTAACATGCAACATGATTATGATGTTGTTTTCCAAACAATCACATCAGAGTGTTGTAGTTCAACAACATTAGCGTTAAAATCATATTTGATTTGAGCATCTGCATGGGGGGTGGTTTGATTCACTGCACATTTGTTCACCTGTTTTCTACATGTTACTACCACGTGGTAATTTGTGGCAAGTCGTATCAACTTATTTCCGTTGTGACTTGGTGTAAGGGAGCTATATTTACGTGCGAATTGAGTTAACAGTTTGCATTTAAACATGATGTTTATCTTTATCAAGTACATTTGCATACACAGTACTTCAATATACAAGTTTCGCCGAGCTACATTTTTTATCCCTTTCATCACACAATATTTTGACTTCATCACATTAGGTTGTTTCAGATATTCCAAACAGTATTAATAAATAAAGCTATTACTCGATACTGGCTTTCCCTGTACATTGTATTAGGATACATTGTACAGGATACATATAGGATACAGTAAGAAAATGACCAGAGACACATTGTTTCGTCGTAAAATTTCTCACTTGTATCGCCTTAAGTATTGTAGGTTAGCATGAGCTTAGTCAAAAACATTTTTTTATTAATCTGGCTGGTGTTTTGAGATGAAAATTGGATGACCAGGGGATGCGCTGTTGGGCACGCATTTGTGGCGACCCCTGTTCGCTTCTAGTTATAGTTGGTCAGCCAAACTGGTAGTGTCAGTGTGATAAAAATCCCTCAAATAACACAAAAACGCAGCCCATCATGGCGCTGATCGAGTTTTTCAGTAATTTTCGCTCTTGTCCCATCTGTGATTGATGCAGCTTATGAACTGCCTAGAAAATACCGGTGATTAAAGCGAGTGACCACACCCTTTCCAATTAGTGAACGAAACGTGATGTGAAATTTAAGATCGTTTTGAAGAAGACGACCCCCAAACAAGTGCATCCAAATATTGGAGATTGGATTTAGTGGAAATGAAATAATGGCAGGGGCTGCTATCACAAGATGGCGGCTGATTTTGAGGCGCTTCACGTGGCGCTGTTTTGAAACGCATCTTAATTTTTTGTTCATAAATTCATTCAAAGCCGTGCGTGTTAAGTCATTTTTGGCGTAAAAAACAATGACAGGGTATTGTGACAGGCAGTAGTTTGGTGGCAAGTGGATACCAACAATGGCGCTAAAGTGCTACTGGAGCTTCTTACGTCCCTCAAACATCACGCTACTGACTTCTATTAATAAAACTGACTGGTCATCTTTCTGAAAATGTGCTCTTTGGTCGGCTTTCTCCAATCTGATCAACATTACATTAACTTAAAAAACAGCCCTTAAGTTTCACTTGAGAAAACACAAACGTTTCCTGTATCACAGATGTTCGTAATGAAAAACATCAATTTGTTAGCATTATCATATCAAAGGCGTTGATGTGTCAGTTTTGTCATATTTATCTATGTTAACGTTATTATTATTCTTTTGCAAATTCGGAATTAGACTGAAATCTAAGAAAACGGTTACCAACAATTCTTCCTTGAAAGCTGGTTGGGGTAACGACTACATGGTCACCCTGTATTTTTCTCCCGCAAAAAATAGCATTTTTTCAACTTTTTTTTCTTGGTTAATTTCGTATTTTAGGACAAATTAGACACTTGGCTGCGGTTACTTAGCTTATTTATTGGGGTTTTTCGCCTGTTGAACTTGCCGCACGAAGTTAGTGGTCAAGCATGCAGTTGCTATTCCGCATTTTTAATTGAAAATTAGCATTTGAGAAGAATTGGTCATTTTTGGCGAGGGGTCTTGTATTGCGTATCAGATGCCGAAATTAGTAATTATAAGTGAGTCTGTGATTTATGCCGGCCCAATAGTTCATTGTCAGCATCCTTCGTGGGAAAAAGCTGTTGGCATCTAGTTTTTTCTGCTTCTAATGGTTGCCATTTCTCTACGCTATTTGATTTTTGGGAGTTGAAGGATTGCAAAAAGGTTGTTGGTTTGGTCATTATTAGTTCATTGCTATCCTGAAGGCAAGGTTGGGCAAACGAGATATTTATACACGGCCAGAATTTCGCTACATTTTCGCTGCTTTTGCCCGCGAGGGGTCAGCCGGTTTGAAGTTTTTAATGATCGGACCAAATTTGTGGCCGAAATGGCGAATCTGTGTTTAAATGAATTAAACAGATGCTGCTGCTGCTGCTGTAACAGTGGTCGGCTATTGCCTTGAATTTTAATTTTTAAAATTTTATAGACCAGGATTGGTAAAATTACGTTTGAAGGCACGCAGCTTATCATTGGGCTGACAATGTCAGAATGGCAAATTGTGAGGCTGACTTTACAAGCGCATCGTGAATTACGAACCAATTTAAGTAATTATGGCCCATAATTACTGTCTGGGTGTAGACACGATTTCATTGGTCTGTCGCGTTCCGGAAGACCAATAGGCGCTCTCAGCAAAAAAAATCAATACTACGGTTTGGGCGTTTGACAATATATGCGCACGCAGCTTTACCCATTATTCCCTTTTAATAGTCCAATAAGAAAATTTGGAGCCATTTCATATGATTAATAAATTTTGATAAACTATGAATAATTATCCAGTTATAGCACGATACAAGGGAGTAATTATACCTGGTCTGCATATATATACAACATGGTGTGTGTGATTTATAATTTCAATAAGGGCTTCCCACATGATGATTGGATATATTGCCAGATAATGATCAAATTAATTGCAATATGGTTTTCAGAATGTGTATAATATGTATTATATATATATCATAATACAATATATAATTGCAGTATATGTGCACGTATATATTTATAATACATAAGATAATATGCATCTTATATTATCTATATATTAAAATATATGGCAGAATATATTTTGAAATGTGTTATCCAATATAATTCAAAATACATTTTAAACAATACCAAAAGTGCCAATTCATGACATTTTCGAATGTATTATTGGGCATATTTCCAATATATTTTATCCCATGTACTTTTTTATATTTTCAAATATACCCCAACATCATGTGGGATGATGTACATGTACGTATGATGAAACAGTGTTGTAAGATTAAACTGAATGTCTTTCAAATGATATAATAACACTTCTGCATGTCTGATTGGATGGTGGCCATGTCACACCCCAAATCAAATAACCTCAAGTTTTACGTGGTTTACATGCGCGACGCACTTATAGGTTAAGGACAAGTGTCGTGATATTAAAGGGGTTTTACTTGAGAGTTTGTGACCTGACTGTTAATTACACTGTAGTGGCTCGCCATGGATGACCTAAGGAGGGCCAGAACCATTTTGAAGACATTCGTGCATTTGCGAATATTTCAATTAAAAAGTAACCACGCGACGTTACGCGAACTCTAATTATCATTTTTTTCTCCATTTTTAATTTAAAAATGTTTACATGCAATATCTTAATGGAAAGCAATTAAAAGTAAATTACTCTAGCAAAGCACAGACATGCCGGATTTGGACGGTATATATGAGCTATAGTTGAAAACTTCCTGTTACTTACTGGGATAAGCTCGTTTGACCAGTATAGGCCTTGATTAAAACAATATCATTATGAAACTATGAAACTTTAGTGTAAACAAGGATTAGTTACTTTCCAAGCAAACCTAATTAATCTAGCAAATACAACAAATAAACTACTACCTGTTTCTATGCAATTTGACTGCTAATTTTATAGCTTCTATAATGTACAAATTCCAAACTTTTTTGAAACTGCACGAAACTGCCCCGATAAAGGAATGACATTAGTACGACACAATGTTTTCCTGCAAATTAATCTGGCCATTAGAATGCTGAACCAGTATGCTCTATTTTCGGCTCCCATGACTTGTAGGAAGTGGCACCGTAGATATAAACAACGATAAATTCATTAAAGTAAAATGTTGAAATGCATGTATAATGTAACGTTAGAGACCACATGCAGTATATTTTTAGTCAATTTTTGTAATGGGTCTTATTAAGAGAAACCTTAAAATTTTTGGATGGACCTAGCTAGAAACTGAATGTAACACTTTCACTAGTTTTGAGATTTAATTATGACACCAACTCCCCTGGAGTCAGTGGGGGAAAGTCTCAAGATTCTCATAAAAATACATGTACATGTATAAGAGCGCTGAACCCTAATGTATTTTTAGCGAAATTACGCATCATTAGCAGCGCTCGTTTTCAAACTGAAACTGCTTAGGTGCGTCTGAATGAACGTAAAGTGTATTTTTATAGGCATTGGTTATTACACCTCCTGACTGATTTATCCCCATTTTTTAGTGCAGCTAGTTAGCGTGTATTATATGAATTTAAATAATCCCGAACGTTTCCACGACTAAATGAGATTATAAAGCGAAACTCATAGACCAATTACGCGTGATATAAATGCAGTTGCAGGAGGCGAGGCCATTTTATGTTACTGTGGATTCGAAAGCCAGTATATTTCGTGTAAAAAATGCATTTCAAGGCTTATACAATGGATCGTAAATTGGAGGGAGGATCGTGAGCCTAAATTATCGTCGCACATTATGTTTATACCAAGTTTACCGTGGTAAATGATAACCAGCCTTGTTTTGCTATTACCTTTTTCAAACTGTTATTATACAGTAAATATGGTAAGCTATCACGAGCAGTGGTAAAAAGTGGAAAGTAGGTAGTTGAGATCTTGAAAAGGAATAATTTACAACGTATGAAATGGCCTAAAAGTAGACAAATATGGCTACATTTGGTAATGGCGTTTGAGGCTATACGTGCAGATGAACCATTCCAAGATGTTTTTATTAATGCACACTGTGGTAATTAGCATAATGACTATATCTGCAATAGCACGTTTTTTAGCTTTACAAATCAACACTATAACTTCATTTGCATGCATGCCATGCATGATGTGCTTATGTATGTGGATAGATTTCACTCCATGCACCACATCTATTTTTAATTTTTTTAATTTTTCAACCGTTATTTACATACTGATTGCAGTGATAATTTGCATCGAATAGGTGGGGTGTATTTTTCTGAATCATACGATCACAAATTAGACGTTTATCACATTATCAGCAAAGTTGTTTTGATTTGAGCCCTGTTTTGAAAGCACGCTATGAAATTAGGCGCATTTTCAACGCGAGGCTCAATTATGGCGCGATAAATCATAACCACCTGCAGATTTCATCTAATTAAGTTGAGATTGGATGTACTGCTGGCCTTATTAAAGCCACGCTAAATCCCTGCCCCTTCGAAATTCATTAATGAATCGTTTCATCATTTCACGCTGTGGTGCCTCCCTCGTAACACGTACATTCCCGAATTACTCGCCACCTATATTTACAAATAAATTATATTATTAGCCCGTATGTTCGCTGCACGTTAAATCGATAGCTTAAGCGGTCTAGTGATAGTCAAAATAGCAACCGTTTAAGAGAAGGTATATACAGTCTACCTGCCATACGGAGGTGCATTTATTCTCACTGCACACATGTAATTTTTTGGTCAAATTTTCTCTTAATTTCGTCAACTCTTAATTCCCTACCCTACACACATGAAATCTCTTAATTTTTGAGCAGCGCCAAAAACTGGGAAGAACGTGCAGGAAATGTTGTCTATTGACAAAAGCGCCGTACATAGAATGGAAAATAATTAGAAAATAATGGAAAACTGTGTTTTGGGGCCCCTGTAATCCGCCGTTTTTTTTGGTTTTTTTTCGGTGATACCAAATTAAATCCAATTTGTGTTCAATATCAACTTAAACTTATAGTTTAGGATATGCCTAATAACTTGTTGATTGTTTTTTGCACGAATACTGCCTCGAAAGTGCTTTTTCGAGGCGTTCGTCAATCGACGATAACGAACTTTGCCGTTTCGGTCTGCGATAACTACGGCACCTGAGACCCTCAAATTTTAATCAGAGCTCAATACATGAACAATGATCAAATGTTCAGCGAAAATTCCGCTAAATTTCGATCCCGAACTGCTCAGAAAAGTAAAGTTCTGGCCCTTCTCGGGGATGCGCAATAGAAACAGTTTACCGATAATGTGTTTTCTGCGCATGTCCGCCATCTTTGTTTTCTTAATTTCTTGGTCCAAAGTTGAACAGAGCTCTACAGCTAATTTCCTCCAACGTTTTTCTTAATGTTGGACTTGAGAAAAAATTAAAAAAAAAATTTTGGCCGAAATTAAGAAAACATTACAATTGTGCAGTGAGCATGAGCATTACCCATACGCGAGCTTATAAAGCATGTAAACGCTACAAACGTGATCGCGTCCAAATCTACACCGTATCGTTGAAACTTGAAAGTTCATTAATCCTCCATGCCATTCCATCGCTAATTAATGCGCGGAAAGAAACACGCATGCGATTACTGCCGCGCATACATAATGGCGCATCTTCAATTAGGCAGACGACAGCTGTTGAAATATGCTGTGGCACGCATTTTCCACTCTGCTACCAATTCCATCAGGTCGCTCATTAATAAGCTCGGTGCATCGGCCAAAAAAAATGCTAAAATCTATGCAACGCTGACCATTCACGATTTTTCACCTCGCAATTGAGTTTTTGTCCCCCACAAACAGTAGGGTTACGTCACGAAGATGAGTTCTTAGCAAAGGTCCGAGCCACTGGGCTACTGGCTGGCGGTTTTACACGTCCAAGAACTTGTTTACACTGACCACCTATGGTCAAGGCAGCACGGAATTAGCCGCGTATTTCGTGAGGAAATTAGCGCGGGAAGCTCAGGGGCCGTTTCGGTTGTGTGTTTTGATGGATCGGTAACAGTATGGCATGCCACTGACACTCTCCCCACAGGGGCGAATTAACGACGTGTGAAGAAGGCTATGGCCATGGTGGGCAATACATCACCTCCGCCAGGTGACCTCTCTCACGTAGCCAGCCTGATCTGGACTACTGTGATGAACAATCTGGTTTTTGCAGCCTTTCTCCAACATACCTAGGTGGTGAACTTCTACTATCCCTACATGCACTTCGTGTCAGTGCCAGGTATAGCGATATAGTTTGCCATTCATCACTCCAAACGTCAGCTCCCAGCGAACACAGATGGCGCCACCGTAGGCAGTTTTTTCCCATGAGAGCAATGAAAGCCAAGACCTGTTGGCAACATCGTTTAATATTTACTACTAATAATAAAATGGTTATTCCGCAAGATAGGGAATAGGAATATTAGGGTTACACTTAACATTTATAAATATCCTGACAAGTTCGGCACTATGAAATCCTGTTAAAGGCATGCATGGTGCTGGCCATGAGGAAGTTGGTTCCAGAGATGCCCCACCCTGGCCTGGAAATGGTGATGGCGACAATTTTTCTTTGCAATAATCCAGGCAAGTTTTTTAACATGGCTCCTATGTGAGACCACGGTTTTTGTGGCTGTCAACAAGGGAGTGGGGCCCTCGTGGACCAGTTCATTTAGCAACCTGTAACATGTTTTGAAGTCGATTTTTGCCCGTCTTTGTTGAAGACTTTCGGCGTTGAGTTTGGCTAGTATGGCATGTATGATAGCCCATGCATTCCCTGTAATCTCTTTGTGTATCGACGCTGCATAGCCTCTATTTTCTGAATATCGGATTTTGTATGTGGGTTCCAAACCTCGCTGGCATACTCCAGTGTCGGTCTCGCAAATACGGCGAAGGCCTGCCATAGACTGGTAGGGTCTTTACTGTGAAAACATTTCAGTATCATATTAGCCTGGCGGTTGGCCTTGCTTGAGATTTGGGAGCAATGCTTGTTTTTTCACTTCTAGCATAGGATTGATTTTAAATGTAATACTTTTTGTAATTTACTGAGATTGAATCCATCAATCCCCTCCCCCGAACAAAACGATTCTTCCCAATAGAAAGATTAAGAACGTGTTAATTACTCGAATACATCAATATCCATATTTTCAGTCTTATAAAAGTTTACTCTATGACCTTCCCAAAATTGTTAACAGGAGGTGAATCACAAAGATGTGCATGGGCATGGTATGTTTTTATGAGAGTCGGGCATTTAAACCTGTCTTGTCTACTTTGACATGACCTGAGTAAACTCGAAGTCAAGCCAAGGTAGGTGAAACAGGTTTAGATGTATGTCTTATTAAGATGAACTTAACTGCAGTAAATCTGCATGTTAACATACATGTAAGTCTTCCATATGAAAATCTCTGTGCAAATACATGTACATTATACTGTAAAGTCTGTTTCCCATTAGTTCACTATAAATGGGTGTTACCACTGGCACTTACATTCAATTTTCAGTAGCCTCGTTATTACAGTAAATACTGCACTGTTCACTGTTCACCTATTGCTCAATCCTTGGTAAAGCTGGTGCTCAACCCTGCATCCTTTCATGCTTACTTTTACCATCTTTAATGGTATGGATAAGTTCATTCGGGATCGACATGATCAAGTGCATGTGCTTACGAGCCCGATTTTTAATTTTATCATTTCTGCCTAAAACTCACGGTTGAATGCACGCCTGGGGTTTTTGGCAGTCTGATGACATACAGGTATAAAAAATGCTGAAATTGATACCAGTGTATACGTGTGCAGTGCACGGGCAATTCGTTATTTGTGATTTATCATGCGGTTGAATGTGACTGAATGGTATCGAGGTAAGTAGCCCCTGTTATCCGCCTGCGATCTTTCGCAACTGAAAGCGTCCATTGTCCAGGGATTAAATACGAGGATCAATATTTCCCTTAATTTGTTAAGTTTAGAAATGTTCGCCACTTTAGGCGAATGGCGTCCAGCTGAGCGCCGAACAACTGCCGGAGAAGGTATGCGGACACCTGCGGAAGCCCTCTTCCCAAAACTCTTGTCATTAGGAGAAATAATGGAGGACAACTCCTGCAGGCCAACACATTTGCAGGCTTTCTCCTTCTTTTCACTACTTCAGACCCTGAAACAGTCGATCATTGAAGTTAAAAGGGAATCCGATGCTCCCAGTGAGCAAGTTTTCACATCAGACGCCGGAAAATCACTCAGATTATACACTGTAAAAACTGCTGTCTTACTTTCAGTCATATTATGTGTCAAATCCTTGTAGACAAAAGTCAGTCATTTAATGAATCTTGTTTTCAATAAATTAAGACTCGTAATTTGTGACTAAATTTTCGTAAGGAAAAGTCACCTAATGTGTCTAAAAATTATTCAGTTGCCTGAAATTATCACATTGAAATCATTATTTGTTTGTTAGTAATGAATTTGTTGGTTGCCCTAGCTCAGTGTCATTCAATCACATTGCTCATTCACAAATTGAACCTCTCAAAAATGAGAGGAAACTAACACTTTCAGACACAAAAATCGACAGAAAATAAGACTATGTTTTTACAGTGTACGTGCAGACTTAAGTGTCATCTAAACCAAGAAAATAAGATGTGATTATGCGCTCATACATCAGTTGTCATCAAAATCTGTCCCCTGGTGGCGCGCAGCCTCATGAGCAGAGCGAACAGTTCAATTTTTCAGTGTTAATTTTTCCGAAGCCAGAGGCTTTCGAAGAAATGAAACGAAATTTAAAACCGTAACTTACCAGTCATTCGGCTAAACGAACTTTAGTATTCGATCCTAACCCTTGCTGCTGATGTTTCTATGCGCGTTTAACATACTTCGTTCCGATTTACTTACTTTCTATGAATAGGATCCGTAGGCATGAAAAAAATTTAATTGGCAGATAATTTCAACGGCATTTTTAAATGATTACTAAGCATGGAACGCTGAATAACTGGTAATTAAATTATTCGTAATTTATTGGCAATCACTGCCAGCTCATGTGCCATGCGGAGAAATCACTTTCTCACTATTTGCATGACACGGACAAAATGCAGGGAAATATCGCAGATATCTTTCTAATAATAACACTGATAAAATGTAGTTTATCTGCGGTGTAAGACTTATATGTACATAAACGTATGCTTTCTTTCTGCCCATTCAAAGTTTTGTTTGGATGTTAATCTGTTTTACGGTATACTGCAATATGGAGAAAATGTACAAACCTGCACACGCCTAAATAGTGTACATATACATGTATAAATTTTTGAATTCGTGGTCGCAAGTTAGTCCGTAAATAAATTACTAACATTATTATTGCACTGACAAGCATAACTTCACGCTGAATAAGCTATTTACGTGAACCATCGTGCTTCAGGAATTAAGTTACACGTATAAGCAAAAAACCTCGTTCGAGAAATTCTCGAGTTAACTGACATTAATAAACTTGAAATTTTCATTTCATCGTTAAGCGAAATTTCAAGACTATATACTGTACATGAAGAATCGTAAGACTAATTTCAATTCAACAAATTTTAGCAGTTTGTAGTTTTCGGGAATAAATTTGACTGGAAGGAGATACAGCTGTTTTTACATCGGTCAGTAAGATGGCAAACGAGTTGCAGACCCATCTTACTTACACATTATAATGGCATTATAATTTGCAAGATTTTCCCGCTTGATTTCTCGCGTGCGAAATTGTATAACATTATATATGCATACCTATACATTGTTTGTACGCTCTGCTTAATAATTTGCTAAATTTAAAATTGATATCCTTCTTGGGTGCCTCTGAATGCTTCTAGGCATAGGCAAGTAGTGTGAATATTAATTGCGTCATTATTACAAAAACAGTAAGCCTCTACGTGGTTCGCTACATGATTGCCTTACATTTGTTTTTACATACTGTAAAACTTTCGATTATGGAAATATTTCAACACAAATTATCGCTCGTAGTTGTAAACAAAATTTGTGCTTGCATGCAATGGCTTTTACTGTACACTAACATAAATTTGTTTTTAAATATATCAATATTTTAACGTGTGCATGACGTCCATGAATTATCATCTTACGCAATGGGCATCTGCTAAACAATGGCAAACTATGCACGATTAAGGTGAACATGGCGGATTTAATTTGTCTTCACTTTCTACTGTTTAATACAGACATAAGGTATTTATGTGCGGCTATACCTGTTGCGTTCTAAACATGTAATTAACACACGTTTAAATGCCGGACATTAAAAAACCACGATCACATAGCAATAAAAAGCACCCTGGATTGCCCTAAAGTTATCCTGAGTAATTCCAGGCTGTATAAAAGCCAATTATAAAATGTTTAACATCAGATCACACTATACTGTACATATTATTCGAACGTGCAGGCTCATTATTTTGATTAATAAACACGCGCGCACTATAAAGCAACAGCAATTAAACGTTTTCTAAGCTCTATCATAAACCTTTAATTTTTAGAGCCATTTAAAGCGTTGATGAAAACTAAATTCTTAATTAGCACCTCGACTGCTGTCAAACGTTGGAAAAACTGCAGGATTGCCTAGACTGCCGATTTTTGTATTTTTGTTTTCGTAATAACACAACTATGCTATTGGCTAATCATGCATTGCTTGTTAGCCATTTGCTGTTCTGATAATGTAGGATGTTATAGATTGATTTTGAACGATTTCTGCAATTGTTAAAAATGAATAGTGACCATACATCTTGATAATTGCTGCTGATTTGCTTTTTTGGGGCCCGATAATATATCGAAAGCAAGTCGTGCTAATTTTCCGTATTTTTTCAACGAATAAAATACAACTTTATATTTTCCACTGAATTTGATTTGGGGACACAAACGTTCTTGCAGAGTGGGACAAAATAATTCAACGGTTTAAATTTGGCGCTGCTTCAACATTCAGAAGCTATTTCAAAATATAACTTCTAATGCACCAACTTCAACATGTTACTACTCCCTTAACACATTGGACCTCGATGTAGATTTTGGCTGACGACCTTCTAAAATGCTGAATAAACGTCAAATTTAAATCTTTTAAGGTGTTTATGCCAAACCCTATATATTTTTAAAACATGTACACTGTAGCAGGAGTGTTGTTGACTTTGTTTAGCATTGCAGGCACGGCAAACGTGTATGTAAACGCCTTAAGGGACCCAATAAGACCAATACCCCAAAATACACGCATCATGACTATTAAAATTTGGAAACTAACTGCTGCTAGAAATGAAGACAATAAAACTTTCCAACTATAATTTCGAAAGCTCTGTAATTCCTGATGTGATGCGCGATTATTCTACAAATAATCACACTGACATTGTACGCGTAATGTTACATTTATGTTATAAACGGTTTTTTTTTCAGAAGGACCATGATGTTGAGCGCATGGGGCCACGGGCAAATTTTCATCCTGCTGGCCAGCGGTCAAACTGGCCGACTGTTAACGACGGCAATAAACGCAATTGAAACAGGTAGGCCTACGCCTTTCTCAAATTATAGGTCTAATATAGCATTGAGAAGGAGTCATCAGTCTATAAAACTGAAGATTGCACCCCAGCACTCTTGATTCCATGACCCAAGGGAAAGATACCTCTATGGAAATGCTTCTCTAACTTCTGTTTTTCCCACCTTAACCTCCCCAACCTGCCTAGGATTACATGCAATATGGCCGACGCCTAGTCCTTATTTGATCACCGTATATTTATGCTAAGTTAGTGAGCTCTCTCGCATCTTCTCCAAATAATTAATTGAGGTCCCGAGGGCGAGAATGTACGAACATGTCCAGGGACTGTTCATAAAAACTTAACCGCTGATAAGCTATAAAAGTTAGCTATTCTTTTTTAAGAAAAGATGCAGCGACATTTTTTTCTGCAAAAAATAGCCAGTAGTCGATGCTAATCGGCTACTATAAGATGGTCATGGATCATCCGCACGGGTAACGGATGAGTTATAGTTTGGCTGCACACTTTTTGAAAGTTTATTGCTTCGGGTTTTTGGTTATGCTTCGCATCATCATAACTGCATGTTTGCAGTGGCACCTGGGGAGTTTTTAGCTACCAGGCATCGCATTGGAAACCATGGTTTACGACCCCCGAAATGATACGTTGGGTGCAAGGATAACCCCTGGCGTATAGGTGGCGTTGCTGAAGCCGAATACCCCATTTTTTAAGAAGAAAAAATGCAGAAAAGAGACCCTGCTATTTTTTGGTGATGGCCAACGGCAAGCGATCTGACAATTTTGGCTCAAGTATTAAATCTGTAAGTTAAAAATATAAACTAGTGAAAGCCAAATTTTTTGTAATGAGGGTAGAGCCTTATTATCACTCCCCTTGTGTATCACATACCCGACTCAGTGAAAATAACCCTTTTATGCATTTTATTTTCCATCTACCATTACATGTAGTCGTGCAATAACCCTATGGGGACAACACCGAAATTTTTCTTTATTTTCTTTTCCGTCGAATCTAGGCATATTATTTGATTGGTTGATAGGTGATTTATTCACATTCTTCCCATATTTTCCAAATCGCAAATTTAAATTGATATTAACTGTTTAACTGTTGTTAAAAATATCCACTATAGTGAAAGCCAAATTTTTTGTAATGAGGGTAGAGCCTTATTATCACTCCCCTTGTGTATCACATACCCAACTCAGTGAAAATAACCCTTTTATGCATTTTATTTTCCATCTACCATTACATGTAGTCATGCAATAACCCTATGGGGACAACACCGAAATTTTTCTTTATTTTCTTTTCCGTCAAATCTAGGCATATTATTCCTATATTTTCCAAATCGCAAATTTAAAATTGATGTTATCTGTTTGGCGGCAGGGAAGCTGATGAGTTTGAGTGGATCTTCGAATGTCGAAGGCGGCCATTTTGTACCTTCCCACATGTTTTTAAATTGTAAATTGTAAAAAGATTGATTTCAATCATGACTTGCTCAACGGAAACTATCACGATATATGACAGATAAGCATCTTTGCGGATGAACAGATGTCATTTACATAAACAGAAATGGAATAATGGTCAATACATCAGATGGGCAAATTGAACGCAGAAAACAGAACTTATTAAAACTGCATAACATTAGTTTAATATTTCGGATGTGTGCTATGTTCTTATAGTGACACCACTGGGTAAAAATGGCAAGTCATCGAAGTGAATCGGCAAACAATTCACTGGCGAATTTTGATGACCGACCGTTCCCATCTCAAAATAGAGCGTTATGAAGGCCTTAGCGTATAATAAGCTGGCAATTAATAATAATTCGATCTCAATTTGCTAATGGAAAGCGTTTATTAATTAATAGCCCGTTGGACAGCAATTCCTCGAATAACAATCCGTCGGTTAAGGAATTTAAGCCAATAGTGCAAGGTGAGCTCTTTTGTCAGCTGCACGAAAAGTTAATGAATTAAACGCTGTGGTAATTTGACCGCACTTAATCGACAATTAGTAATCTAGAAGGTCTGCATTTTCCAACTGCCAATTGCGCGGCTATTTGAGACTGAAATTAATTAGCGTTCAATGTTTCGTGCTTGATTACCAACAAAAACTGGAAGTTTTTCCACCTAAACTTATTCGAATTCTTCGCCAGATGACCTTGTTGGATGATAAGATGCATGGTTAACACCAGCGCTAAACCTAGGTGTTGGAATTTTGATTTCGGAGCTTTGTAAGACCCATCACGTGATTTTGGCATTTTCGGACACCCTGCTTTGGTCTACGCTAAGGACAGTCACTGACTTGATTCTTGAACTTGCATCTGGGGTATTTTTTGCCCCATGGCTGACCAGTAGTTGCGATGGTCAATGGTCGGCTGCTCTTGGACAGGTTATCCTGCTCACGACAATGCACTTGCTAATTCAAGTGGTCGAAGCTCTGATTTTATGACAGTGACCAACCAGACGTCTCAGCTAAAAATTAGATAAAATTAGCCAGCCAAGCGTGAAGCACGAGCATCCGCAGTTTACCAATTTCAAGTAAGAAAAAAAACCTCCAGAATCCATGTATGTCATTGCTAATACACCCAAGGGTCAATGTGGTCAGTCAGGAGTTTCAAATCTCACCGATATTTATTACCTCGCCTTCCTGCATGACAATGAAAATGGAGTCTAGTTGGCACTTTATCCGCGGAAATTTGGCGCGCATATCAGAATTCTGGGAAATGTTTTCGAGCATTATTAGGAGGAACCGCAAATGTGGTTTTTCTTTTCGAAGGAATGTAGCTTGATAACATAACGTCACCAGTTTCAGGGGCGCATTTGAGGAAACAAACGCTTTCACAGTAGCTCTTGAAAAGACAAGTATGCAGTAGAACATTATAAAGTGTCATTATAGGGACTATGCATGAATGTCGCCCATCAGTAAGTTGACTTTTTGGACTCGTACATGTACATCCTTATCTGATCGATTTTTGTCCTGTATGGACATAACCGTCCTGTTCTTTTAACCATTTACCTAAAACCAACACAATGTATATCCTAGTCCATTATTCTCTGCACCCATTATGTCAACTCTGAAATTTTAGATACTCAGAACTTGTGTGGGCGTTATAGAAAGGTTTCACTAAGCCGTTTGGAACTGTACGGCAATCTACATGTATCTCCAATCCGTTGGAGGGGTACTCTAATCCACAGTCGTCCAATTTTTGTGAACAGCCACCAAAATAAACATGCAGTTTATGTATGGTCCGTTACCCAAACGAAAACGTTTTACCCAATTTTGGGTAAAGTATTTATACATGTAGGTCTTGATTGGGAAGCTGGAGGAAGTCTAAATATTTTCATTTGGGGCTTTTGGACAACCATCTCATCATTTGTCATATTTTGAAAGACCCGTGACGTACTGTATCATTGACCGAACAGATTCGAACTTCATGTAAAAACGAGATGAAAAAGGATGACTTTTAATAGAAAAAATGGTGCTAAAGCGTCTTAAAAAATACGCTATAGGCGATATTATAATGAGAAGCTACCTGTGGGCCAAAAATGATAGATTTTAGCCAAAAATCCATACGAGATAATTTTACCAAACCCCATCCCCACCGATCATTTGGCTGCTAGTTTCTCTTAGATGATGACACAATATGTGAACATCTCCCTGAGGCTTAGGTCGTGTCTTAATGTCCAAATGTCCATTCAGCATTAGAAATCTTGGCGGGACCACCGAACGTTATAGCCGACCATCGCAAATATGAACATGATGATTGTTCGGTGTAACCGTAAATAGGAAGTACCGTCGTGATTTTGATTTTTTTTTTTTTTTTTTTGTTGTTGTCCGAAATTCTTGAGCGTTTTTGTTTGCCCTGGCCTTGTATGGCCTTGCGTTGCCCACGGCCACCACCCCTAATGAAGCAATTTCTCGATCGGTTTACTCTTTGCGAGCACCCCTTTACCCTACACGTTGTTGTTTCCTGTATTTAATCCTCCGATCATTAATTTCAGTTGGCGAATTAATATTGCTAATAAGGATTATGTAAATGCAAGCGCTCCGATTGAATTTTATGGCCGAATTGGTTCATCTATCTACGTCCTCACAAAATAGGCTGTTGGTATGGGCGTTGGTGTTTGCGTTAACACGCACATACTTGCATCCATTTTCATTTAGGCTCCCTTCATTTAATAATCTATCAGCAGCTAATTAGCCTTGTTTTTGATTTTCCGCATGGACATAATAGGCGTTGACCCAAATGTAACACTGCTGCCAAATGACATATGGTTTCGAAGAGGTGTATTCCCTTGTGTAACACCTATATGGGCTGCGATTTGCAACCTATATTTACCGTTTTATTTTGCGGGCTTCCCCCCGAACGATTTCTTCAAAAATCAAGGTTTATTTAAATGAACGTAATGATTTTTGTCCAGGTTGATGGCTGGCTGACAGCTGATACGGCGTGGTTTCATATCAACGAGCGTTTTTGACCCTCAATCTTCGTGATGGAAGAGTTTTAATGGAAAAATTAGGACGAAAGCGAAGGTCATAAAGCACCGCATGGGGTTAAGGTAAGAAAAAAATCTTTTTTTTTTGAAAAACTAAATGATGTTGTTGACGTGTAATTATTCTTTTGTAAATTGCCTGGAATGGCTAATAAGGCGTGCTGAAATTTCTTTCGGGTTGTGGCCTACACACATGCACGAACTACAGTATGAATTGGAGCAAATTTTCAGTCATAGAAATACGCTGTGCTTGTATCTCAGAATGCATTACACCTGTTTCCATATTGCGGTAATTGCAGCGGGAATGCATTATTGGACATCGGGCAATTTTGAGAATGACATGGACTCGTTTTCTGCGAAAATATCATAATTAATAAAATGCACGTACTAGAGAGGAGGCCTATATTGACGAAGAAAGTTTTGTAAAATTTTACCCCCTATATATTTCGCGAGGGATCGACCCCACATATTTCACTAATGCGCTATGTAATTTTATGTATAGGATATTATACGTCTCATCCTATCCACAGTGTCATTTATTATAAACATGCATTATCATTAGGCCTTCTATTACTTCGAATGCATTTAATAACAGACCACCTGCCGGCTGCGTTTATTGAGAATGATTTTTTGCTATCAAAAATCATCCAGTTTCCATGATATGATTGATATATGGTCACTGATCTACTTATATGGGGTGCAACTCGCGGACCACCAAATCTCGTGGATGATCATTTTATGCCTGTATACTAAATTCTGAAAACTATAATTTTCAAATGTGACCCAAAATCAAATTAATAATCCTTTTCTAAGAAACTTCTGCATTCGTGCTTGCTATTAGCCCTGTTGAAATTGCATGGTAGTATGGTGATAGAAATGTTATTTAACTCAATGTAAGCGAAATTTAATCTTGCGTTAATAGTATCGTTGCATGTGTTTCATGCTTTTTTAAACCAAATACATCGGATTTAGTTGCAAAAACGTAAGACATAATTTTTTCTTAATTTATTAATATGAAGCGACTTTAAATGTCCATTTGTACACCGTATTATTGAGAAATACCGCTGATCATAACTTAAATTTGAAGTTTTCGCCATTAATGAAAAATGTCACAAAATACAACTGCAATTACATGTAATGTTTATCCACGATATCTAGAAATTCGCAAATTCATCCACGATATCCCTTTATTTTTCTTTACAAGTGCATGTGAATACAGATGGTATCATGGTTTTTTGGAGAGCAATGTCAAAAGATTTGATTGTCACATCAAACTTTTTTTCCATTTCTCCCATCCGACTGACATGCAGTGAAAGTTGAGTTAGTTTCAAACATTCTTTCAAGTACTTTCTAGTTTGTCTAATCAGACTGAAAACATTTCAGAAATGTTTGAACTTTTTTCTCCATGTTTTGGCATACTTATAACCTACATTGGTTTATGAAGTGACGTTTACTACAAAAGCTTTTAATTTTAATTCCAATTAGGATTAATTTACAGGCGTTTCACCCTGTTTCACTTTTGGGAGTAAAATGAAAATATTACATTTGTTAACTATTCAGAGAACTAATGAATTGCATAATGAGATGCGCTGCATATACTTATCTGCTTATCTGTTAACTGAAGTGCAACAAAGGATATCATTGAAATTAATGCCGATTTTAAAATTAGCGAGTTTACAAATGGCCAGCTTAAGAAAGTGTAAAAAAGACTTAAGTGTTGAGAAAGCTAATAAAAATGCGCACCCACTGTGAGTTTTATTTCTAAATCGCTTTTAATAATGTCGATGCTCGAATGCCTTTTGAGCTTGGTGCTAAAAATCGCACGCTTGAACTGCCATTTTTTATTGAAATTTTATTCTTACAAGTGGCTTATTTTATGACACTTCCTCTCCATCAGAAGGATTCGCATTGACAACTGTTGCAACGCGTGATTGAGTTAACATACAATAATATTTCAAGCAGCTTCCTTCCTAACCATAGGGGCAGATTAGTGAAGATTTGCATGAAATTGAACTGATCCTGCATGCAACTATTCTTCTACTATTTATTCCCATAGGTCGCCCAATAAGCCCATTTCTGTAATGTTATTTTTTTTTACAAAATTGCTAGTGGTATCGAATTCCATAAAACTTTGCTTACTTTTTCGTATTATATTTTTAGTATGTTTTTGTAAGCACTCGATAGGGCCGGACTATAATATTGAACTTTTAAGGGCAAGTATAGTGCTTATCATATTCTGGTAACTGTTGTGAGATGACATTACGAGCTACAACTGCTTGTGTAATAATTTGTAAAGAGTAAAATTGAAAAGACACATGATGATAAAACTTTTTTTTGTAAAAATGTTAATGATACCCTTCTAAGGTTCAGTCAGGGGTTTGTTTTAGATTCTTAGGTCTGCCTGAAATTTGAAGTTATTTCGGGGGGAAATTGCGCACACTTCCTATCTAGGTTCAGTCCGAACAGTAGCAACTAACCTATACATGTAACGTGACAAATTATTGGACACGCGTAAATAATTGCATATCGACACGAGATTTCGTTTGATTTCCAAACCTAATTCTCAATCCATCATTTATTAATTGATTGACTGCCAATCATCTATTTACTGATGGCCTATAAACCTTATAAACCTAAATGGGGCGGAAGAAAGGCGCGGGTAATTAACACGCGACTTTCTAATTAATACATACGAGCGAATTTGCATAGGTGCAGAATGTCTCGACTTTGATGCTACATGTATTTCAATTGGGCTTTTGAAGATCACATGCCAAATGAGTTTTTTGTCATTACTGCCCATTATGCTTACATGCTCGCGCTCTTATCCTGATTTTTGAGACCTGAATTTCCTGAATAAAAGCAAATGGCAAGAAAATGTAAATGTACATGTACATTTCAGTATAAATTGGACTTTGTTATAATATTTGACCCCTTCTGAACATACATGTATATTGAAGTTTATTACAACTAACCACGATACAATGTGAATAATGTGACAATAATGTTGCAGTCCAGTATTTTAGTATTTGAACGTGTATCGAAACGTCACTTCCATAGGGAACCAGTCGTTCCATTATATACTTAACTTTTTATTTTCTCCCATCTATTCAGATTGGACAATTAATGACACGCGTGCCATTTGTGAAAGTAAAAGACACGCATTGTCTGCTAAAAACGTGGTAACAATTAAAACGTCCTTTGCCATACGAAAGCTTTAATGGCGATAGCTCGCAGCGGTACTTTGCTAAATCTTGCATATAAAACTTGTACATGTACACATGTGACAAACAACAGCCTGGGAAACCGTGAAAAAATGTCCCAATTTCGAGTCGAAATACTATGGCACGGTGTGTGCGTTTTATGCTAAAACTGCTAGGCGATCTCCGTAGGGGACAACTGTCTGACAGATCCTTGACATTTCTTGTACGAACAATTAAGCTATAGTGCTTGAATTGAAATTGAATGCCGTGGCATAATTGACAACTTTCAAGCTGCGTGGAACTAGGACTTTCCCTTGTAGACAACTGCATGCATCGAAGTCTGCCATGGTTAAATAGTTTGGCCGATCAAATGTTTAACTTGACTAATATCACCTTACCGTTGATTTAACTTAATTGCAATTAAATTGCCACGTACATGTCGCCTATTGTTTCATAAACATGGGTTCACGTGGTTGCGGTCTTTATAGGGGAAAAGGTCGCCCAGTTTGGCTGGCTTTTTTATCTTTAAACTTATAAATCCATGCAACAACATGTGGATCGAAATTAATTTTTTTCCCCCAAATTAAGCTTCTATCTTTACTCGTAATCTTTATAAATTTCATTTTTTTAATGTGATTCTTTTGCTAAGTTTTGAAAGTTTAAGTCAAAAAAGCCAGCCTGAAATGGAATTTTGGTAAAAAGTCCTAAGGGACCTCGTGGACGCTTTGATCAGTGGTGCGGTTGTTGAGACAATGAAATTACCTACACGTGTAATAATTACGAAAGATGTTGAATGTATTGTTAGAATATACAAACGCGAATGACAAGTTTCAAAAGTTATTGCAGAATATGAAAGCAATTGAATGTAAGCCTGTGTCAATCATGCATGTGACAGAAATACATGGCTATAGAATAGAAGTTTGTAACCTAGAGATTCTTTACTCGTAATATCTTTAATTTCATTTTTTAATGGTATTTTTCCGCTAAGTATATTTTAAGTAAATTTTGCTATGAAAGCATAAAAAGCTACGGGCCAATTCCGATCCATACTATATATTGGTATAATTTTTACATGCCATATCAAACGTAAAATTCTAATCGAAAAAAAGACCAGAAATGTTATTTTAACAATGGTGATGTTGCGGCGGTTACTCTGTCGGATGGATTACACCCCCTACCTGGTCCACTGATAGTATAGGGTATTGATTTGAATTGGAAGTATGAATTGAAGTACAGCACGTGTCATGCATACCCCTTTAGCGCTGCGCGTGTACATACTGTAGATGAAACTGCTCCCATTTTGGTAAAAACAGTTAGGCAATGTATGATTTCCTTTACTTTTTGGTCTCCAGATATTTTTGTACAGTACATGTAGCTTTTTCCGTTCTTGTTGCCGATTAGAATATAAAAAGTTTTATTTATTTAACTATTTTAAGTAGTTGTATAACTTTTAATTTAATATTATGCCCTTGCAACGTATGTACCTTGCCCAGCAACAGGTTGATCTACGTATATACGGAGAACTTTGAAGCAAGTTCATTCGACCAAAGTTACAAAAATATGTATCGATCATGGAACTTTACTGGGAAACCACCAATACATCCAAAACATGCATGCCCCTTGGTAACAACGCTCGGAACTGTCACCTGTCCGTAAGGGTAACAAAGGCCTTATGACACAAGTTATTTAGTTGGATGTACTCACATCGGCGTCATCCAAGTAGCTGTAGACTTCCAGTTTATCCAGGCGTATTGTCCCCTGAAACGGGTAGAACTTGGTCCCCCTGGGGATCCGCTCGTTGCTCCACACCCTGACCCCCATCTCGAAGAAGCGGCTGGTCCGTCGGTCCGAGCTGGTGGTCAGCACCAGGCTGAACTCGGGGGGCAACAACACACACGTCTCCATTTTGCCAACTTTGGCCCTGTCCTAGATCCTCTTCGGCAGTCCAAACAGTCTGCAGAGTCGCACTCCTCCGAACAGAGTCTGCTTCTGTTCCCAAACAGCAACGGATCCTATGGTCCGCACAGGATATAGTTCCAAAACACAAAGTTTTTTTTTCCTGATGTCTTTGGATGGAACCAGTGTCCACTTCCAATGCGGTCGTGCAGCGCTGGATCTTGGTGTCCACGACCTCTTCAGAGACGGCAGCACCGGCACGTTGCGCTTGACCCTTGACCCTTCGGAGGCGATTTTGAACAGACGATGACCACCCGATGTCCAGTGCGGTTGGGCTAGCTGCGTGTTGTGAGAGTGGCCTCCTGCACGCGCTGCTCGGTCAGTTGGGCCGAAAGAGGGCGTGGTGGGGGGTGGCGCCCCGTGCTAATCGTGGGGTGATAGAAGTGCGGCCGTGGGGTGGGGCACCCCCCAAATGGGGAGACAACAACCTTTGGGCGGCCGCGATCACCGCTAGGGGGCTCCTGCTGCAGTCGCTGGCTGCGCATTCTTCCACTTGTTGTTTGTTGTTGTTGTTGTTGTCTGTCCCCAGCGAGGGGAACTTGCTTGCGCCCCATTCGCCGACCGGCATCAATGACGGGCCACGGGGGCCAATCACGGGCCGCCACGCCCATGACGTCACCAGCGGCCCACGTGGGATTTTGGACGGTTTGGCGACTTCTGGGGGAAATTCACGATTTCCTGAAGAATTGTCATCTGAATATGCGGCGCTCGGTGAAGAGGCAACTGGTCCGTGGAATTAGCTAATAATTATCGCCCAAGTGGTTAGAGAAAAAAATTGCCTCCTGACCTCAGCTACTTAAACATTAGAAAACGCATTTGTTTGTTAGAACATCTGCATGGTTTAGTTCTTCAAGGCATAGTTTATTACCCAATTTTTATACTATAGTAGAAATACGAACTGATGGAACTGAAAGCCAGCCAATCAGAGAAATGTCGCTTATCGATTAGGGATTCCTGGTTTTAAGTTGTTGAAAGGAAAATGGCTGACGCCTCGACCTGAAGCGCCTCCAATGTATTTTTTTTTTTGTTGAGCTCCTTCCTCTCACCAGTGGCGCTGTATGCGAAATACTGGACTTAGTCAATCGCAAACTGGCGATTGGATTCTATTGGTCGGCGCTTTCAGCCCAGTTCCATCTCTTCGAAGTTGTGAATGTCCCCGATTGAGTGCTTTCCTGTAGTGCTTCAAAGTTGTGCTTGTTGGCCTCCTGTCTAGAAACTTCAGGGACTGCAACAACAGGTGGTTCTCATCGTGGTTTTGTTTCGGAAAACACATGATTGTGAAAAATGTACGTCAGGAATATGCGCAATCTAGCTTAATGTTAGAAAATGTTCATGAAACGACTTAAATGCCCCGAAAAGGCGTTCAGTAATGGACTGATGGGACAACACCCGTTCTTTCTGTAAATGCATGTACAAGGGCAGGACACAATAATGCAACCACTTCTGTGGATTCATCTTTTTGTCCTTTTGTTCTTTTTGGTGTTTTTACTCTCATTTGATCTTCAATTCATCTTGGAACTAACTCTCCCAAGTGTGGAACATTCCCAAATGAAAACTTTATGCCATTAATACGAATAATATTATCACCAACAATTTTGACAAAAACATCTGCAATAAGATCGGCTGCTTAGTTTGCTGCTTTACATAACAGATTGTTGCTTAAAATTTGTTTTTCATAGAAGTTAATGTTAGGTGCCCGGTCATCGTTGCTCTACCATTGGAATGCTATAACACTGTTTTAGAAAATAACCCCTTGATTAAATTGGCTCTACTAAATCAGAAACTTCAAACAAACAACTAAAATAGTTTGTGAAGGTCCACAGGTCGACTTGACCCTTGACTGAATAAACCCAACGCATATGTCATCCCTGATGCCGACTCCTAGCCTGACTGTGGGGTAATGAATTATTTTTGTGATTTACAACGTTATTCGGGTGAGTGCTCCAAATTATATGGACAACTTCGAGTTGCTTTAAAGCTGATAGAGTAAGAAATCTGTAGGACTAACAAATAAACCTACATCTTTACTACTAGGCATCAAACCTATTCTTCTTCTGTACCTGCATCTGAAACACTACCTTCCCACCTGTTGAATTCGTCTGGTGGTAAACCTCTTTAGATAGAGCGTTGTTGAAACCAGTTGGAATTGACTTTGTAAAGCTTATATCCTGTATGCACTGCGTCCCTATGTTATGCATGGCAAGAAGCAGTTGTATCCACAATGGTTACATTTGGAATATGATTTCTTGTTTTGACACAGCAAAATGCTTTCTTATCTATGAGATTAAATGTCTCAATCTCAATTTCCCATTTGCAATAACGACAAGGTTTCAATTGTAAAAAAAAATTCAAAATAATTAAGCGGGTGAATTTAAATACTTTACAATTGATCGCAAGCCAGTGAAATTGAGTTTGCAAAATGATTCATTCATAAATAACTTAATTGATATTCAATTTAACATGTAATGTCAGAACCTATGTAAGCAATGTAAACAAACTATAAAAAATGTAATGCACCAAATTTAGTGTATGCATGCTGAAAACAATGTTATGGGACAAATTCGTTATGTCAGTTGCCCTTGACTATGGTGGTTGTTTGAAAACTTAATTGCCGATTAACAAGTTGTCGAATAGAGCTTTCGGTTGAACTTTTAATTGTCTTTGTTGCAATCTAAACTTGCTCATCAGTGTTTTTTTTATGTGGAGTTTGCTATGAACAACAAATAAAATTAGTCATGATACACAGCGTTTAATAATGTAGCTTATTTTGCACATCCTATATAGGCTTACATCGTTAATACTAATGTCGGAGTTGAAACATATACACTCACTTTCATACTACATGTACATACAAACATGGGAAGCATAAACTTTGAATTTTAGTGTCGTGAAATAGCACCTGCAGTATATCCATGAAAATATGCAGATGTATGCAATTTGCGCTTCTGAAAATGAAAATTAGGATTAGTTTAACTCCTAATCTTACCGGAAGAGAATACTCACCCAAATCATCATCATGTTCTGACACCGGAAGCACGTGGCTTTCTGTGCGATTCCAAAATACGACCGCGATTAATATAACTTAATAAGTACAAATGATATCTAAGGATGAGCTGAACATGTCTTATTCGTGCGTACTTACTTATGAAGTAAATGTCCATCGCATCATGCCCTCCACAGGTGTTTTCCAAGTCTGGGTTTCTTGAGCAAGTCATGTTGCATCTATTTGGAGTGGTGACCATTTCGGAGCTTAAAATAGTTTCTCCACAAAAACACGAAATTCCTTCGGTCATACCAGCGTAAGGAAGCCCATTTCTACTACAGTACGAAATGCAGTCAACTCCATTCATGGAGTTGAACGAGGCCTTGAGGTCATCTTTCGGATTTATGAGCCAGGGAAGTTGGAAAGATATGTTCTGCGTGAAACATCCCAAGTACACATCTAAACATTCATGGAATCAAATTGAACCGAAATTAGCTATTGATAAAATTCCTTCCACATTTGAAAGGTCACAAACCATATCGTTAAAGGATCAACTAGTAAGGAGGCGAAAGAAACTGAACAGTATCCTGAAAGATACTTTTTTTGTTATTATGCACAAAACAACAGCAACAATGGATTCAAACGTTGCCATGCATATCATTAAAGTTTGATTACGAAACTAGCAAGATGGGAACAATTAGTGAACCAATTTTGAATTTATAAATGTTTACAAAACGTTTGCGACCCAAAATGTAATAAATGCGACGAATGTTGCTTCTCCAGTTAATGTTTGTAAAATCCGAAAATAACGTTGCCACAATTCTACCCTAAAACTGGCCATTGACAGAAAACTGAAGGGAAGGTTATATGAAGAGCTGTTGCATAGCATGGATGACGCCCTGCAACTTTTTTTTACAAATGTTACAAATGTGTTTTACAAATCATCACCGCTATTGCTGGTGCACTTACAGCGTTATGGTTGGGCACCCTCCATTTGTTAGGTGATCAGAATTGCTTTTTGATCCTTTGATTTCCACTTACATGCTTTGTTGTATTTCGTTGCCGGTCTTCCATATTCCACATTTTCAGTTTCAATAGAGCCACATTCTTGGTCGCTGACCACTGGCTTTTCGTAAGCATTTTGGGTGGTATCATCGTCAGAATTACACAACTTTTCTTGACCTTTCAATGCGTATTCTGCCAGAGAACCTCGATGGTTGCCGGCCAGGAGACATTGCACCATGGGCACTGGTATGAATGTGTTCATGGAATTCTCGCAAATTAAGTGCAAACCTGTGCAAAATATTCGTATGAGTGATGACCTAACCCATGGCCAGACAATTCGCTGACGTGTAGATTACATGGACTAACTACACAAATAAACTTACTTTTTTGGAAAATCTGCAGTTTGTTGTCTCCACCACACGTTTGTCGATCATTTGCGATGCACGTGTTATTGCACTGTTCGGCAGGTAAACGGTCATTTAGATCGGTGAAGTGATTAAAACAAAGGCATCTTTTTCCATTCAGCAAGCTCGAGTAGATGAAATCATCGATGGAACATTGGGCCAAACAAAAATCACGATCGATTTCATAATACGAGTCATTGAGTTCCTGCCACGAATCAAATTGTGACCACTGGTCGTCTACATTGTCCAGCCGAAAGCAACCCACGTGACTAAAATCCTCTAAAATTTCCAAATACATGTACACAGTGCGAGCGTAATTATTAGTAAAGATAATAGCATCCTACCTTCATTATAAAACAAAAATTAAAAATAAACTTTCAGTTTACAAGGACCAAATTTTGGATAAAAGGATGAACTTCTGAAGTTTCTCGTTTTATGTGTTTGGTTCACATTTGGTTCATCATATAAACACTTAATTTAGGAGTTCATGTACCATTTTGCACCAATTTTTACCATGTAGCTCTTTGCATTTTCAATGATATTTTGCAATGAGGGTAGGACCTTTTGAAATACAACTTTCTAAAGGTACCTAGTAAGCTACATTATATGCACATGCTGCATTATAGCAAGGAATAATTGACAATTACCTCTATGATAAAACGATACGTTCGCTTCTAGAGATGAGTAGTCGATATTTGCCGTTATCGTGTCAAAAGATTTCTTGTCATCGTTTTTTGGTATTTCATCCACACACAGGCAATACTTGATGTACTCGTTTCGTTCTTGCATTTGGATTCCATACATGGCAGTTCCACGACTAACACACTGAAGTTTGCATTGCTCTTCGGATGTCACTAATTCTGGTATGACTTTACCTAGATCCACTGTGTACGTCCCAACTTGAATGTACCTTCGATCATCTGTTTCATGTATAGATACATGTATGTCAGTACTTGCTCTGCACTTACATCTGCAAAGAATATTGACGAGATTTCCTTAATAGTCTGATTTTAGTGGAAAATTGAAAGGACTATGATAAGTTATCGTCTAGGGAAATGTCAGAATCATGATGTTCAAATACAAGAAAGAGTATATCCACATGTACATGGGGTGATGTTGAACCCATATAATGAACAAATTCAATCTCATATTTGTTAATTTGTCCGTTTGAATAAATGTATTTGAAAGCCCTGATAGTCACAAGAACCCGTACTAATAATGCTTTCACTAAGCGTATAGTTGTTTGGTCCCTATTGGATAACAAAGGGCGCATAAATTCTACTAGTTTATATTCTTACCTGCCGCCATAGATAATGCTGCTAGAAGCCAAGCAATCTTTATAAACCAATCTTGAGTTGTCATTGTCAACAGTTGTATGTTCAGTATCTTCGACTTATTTATTAGAGTTTCGAAATTAAAACGACAATATACGTCCAAGTCATCAACGTACAGTGTATACGTTGTAATCGTGGTATAATGTAACGCTTAGTGTATTTTTGGTCACTTCTCATGGAGAAATCCTTTAAATACACGTAATGCAAATCGATGCCCTCTTTCCTAACGATGACTGTTATGGAAATCCAGCCGTTTGTTTTAGTAAATTAAACTTAAGTTGCTAAGTAATATTTGCCCCGATGATAACCCAAACTGAAAATTTGAAGATGTATAAGTTGTAAACAATATTTGATTTTAATCGAATAATGGTATGCATGGCAACAAATAGGTCGGCCCCGTGCTAGCTACCCATTATTTTTACCCACTTGGAGTATGGAAACTGTTACTAATGGCACCACCAAACCCTCAAGGTGGTATTCACGACCCGCACCTTTTAATTGAATGCAAATGTTTTTAATTGTTATCCTTGTTCGTTTTACTCGTAGGCCTCGAGTGGGCCTGGCTCGATATTAAATTAAAATTCGCTTGTTTTTCTTCCACTTGTAATAATAAGGCGTTAAATCTATATCATGAATTAATTGCCACACTTCATTAAACTGTCCATTAACCGTGTCATGTAAACGGAAAGCTATAATTTTGTTCCATTAATCACATTCGGTAGCTTGTAATGCGTTTATTTTATTACCGCACATTAATAGTGCAACTTTCACCGCCCTGTAATAAGGCGACTTGCATTTAACGAACACCATGTCCACGGCTGAAATATTTTGTCATATTTTCAAAAACAGCGTTTAAATTCTTAATTGAAAAGAAAATCATTAACAAAAAGGCTAGTTCATGGAGTTTACCGGAAGAAAATATATAAGCAAAAATATTTGATGAAGTGGGCATCACTCCATCACTCAAAGTAATGAAGTGAAGAGCTGAAATAAAATATTTTGTTCGCATTTTGAACAGAGCATAATGTAACACAATGTATGGTATATTCAGATATTGATCATATGCCCCATGGGGTCATAAACGCAGTAATGTGTGCTTATGCTCAATTGCCAGTAAATGCATGGTACGTTCATTTTAATTAATGGTTGCACCAACTCAATCCTGCCAGTTTCTAGTTAATAATAATACGTAGGTAACCAGTCGTGTTAACTGTAGCTGCCATTTATGGCTACTCGTCTTGAATGCATGTCTAAGATCACTTTTTATGGCTTCAACAGTGCCAGTTACGAAACCATATTTAAAGGTTATGTTCGACAGACTTGCTTAGAGATATTGCGAAAAAACCAACTTAAATTTCAGCAAAAAAATGTGTTAGGTACATTAAAACGTGATCGAAGGTTTAGCAATATAAATAAGAGCCATTAAGTTCCTATGGATCTAAGAAATGCAACCCTATGATTATAATAGCATTTTAATCGCTTCGACTTCCAAGCTCTTTCGCATGAATAGCAATTACGGCTAGACAGAGAAACGAGCTTTCTGTTGTCTTTTGACTACGTTATCATTAATACCAGGGCAATTGGGGTTTCGAAGTTTTCATCACAACCAAATTGAAGCTGGAATGTTAAACGTGTAGGGGTCGTTATGAGTGTACAACGCCATCTGTGGTTATAAATAACAAACTAATCTGGATCAGATGAGTAATTCAGCCCTGTAAATTTAATGTCCTTCTCAAATTTGTAATTGTGTGTTGACTAAATTTAATCTCTAATTAAGATAATTAAGCCTTGTCTTGCATGTTTCAATGAACGAATTTTGCGTTTTAGTTAACAGCAACATCTCCGGTAATGCAATACATGCGGTTTGGTTACTGCATTTTTACAATGACACCACACTCTTTGGTTTTGCGTTTTGGGATTGCTTTAAAACTCAGCTTAGTACTCGTACAGCTTGTTGACCTAAACACATTTATGCATTGTTTCGTGGATTTTAGATCAAAGTATTCTGTGAGTAATGTTTTTAAGTACATGTAAGCTTTCTTAGTCTGTTGCTTGTTAAACCTTCATTAATACTCAACTGCACCTCTTTCAGACAATGAGATTACTATTGATCTTAGTGTTCGTTTGCCTGTGTCATAACTCAACTACGACTAATCTGTGTCAGTGTGGAACTTCTTCAGAAATTAATACGCTTTGCTGCAGTTTGTTTGGAAGGTGCTGCGAAATGTAAGGCAATTGGCATGCTTTTATCCAATGATTTCCATAAGGGCATGTGAATGAAATGAAATTTCCGAGAACATACGAAGTACATCAACTAGGAGTGTTAGTTTTACAAAATGTGTTCCTTGTAACCGTAATGCTCAACGTCAGTGTTGTATTTGGAAATTATTTTATCATTGAGACTACAGTATACCGTACAGTAATTGGCACCTCAAAAGGCACTCACAAAGAATTGTCGATATAAAGTTGGATCCTTTAGATATTTCATTGTAAGCACAATGATGTGTGAACTAGCAATAACGTACAAAATATAACATTTCTGAATCTATTTGTGTGTTTTTGAACACTTCCCTGACATGCTAACGTCTAAATTACAGGCCAATAAATTTGAACCAACGAAAATCAATGTTATTTATGATCTTTTTTCAGTAAAACAAATTGGCGGAGTTCTGCACATTAATTAGTTCAAAAGGATCCATGCTTTTAATATTATCAAATGATCGACCATTCCTGGTAGTTAAATTCCAATACTGATGATTATTTTCAGGAAGGTCAATGTTGCTGTAACAAGCAAAACTCCAAAGGTACTAAAAGCAGTCAAAAGGAAAACTAAGGAAATGGCTATTCCTGTATCCAAAATTGAATGGTCAACTCACACCATAACTTCGTCCACTGAATCTCCTACAACCACACACACCACATTTCCATTCTCAATGTCTACAGAGCAAGCTAGTGATAAGACAGGAGTAATTTCTCTGATTAGGCCATTGCCACCATCAGCAGTACTCCTCAGTCCTTCGGAATTACTTAGTTTCATGAGCTCCAAAAGATATGCTGTGGAAGGACCAAAGACTGAGTATAGACATGAAAATCGACCAACTTTGCAAATGACGCTAGGCCAAAAAGGCAACAACAGGAAACGGGAGAATAGACTTGAGCCCGAACTATTGCGTGTTGGCAACGAAAAATTGCAAAAATTGGTTCACGGTCCTAAGTGGCAACTTGCTTATCAACTATACCTAAACTCTGGGAAAGATAAGCTTGGTGCTTAAAAGCTCGACTTGCTCCAGCATGTTAAATCTGGACGCATTCGTCCTGTTCATTACATTATAAATGACTCCGCTTGTTATTAAGATACATAATAAGCAAAATAGCTATGCTTTCAATTGCTTAAAAGTTCAATTAAATGCCAGAAATATGGTGAAAGGTGCTTATTGTGGCACGTAAAACATAAAATTATGAAGGCAATAGCTCCATTTTCCTGATTGGAGACAACAAGTGCTTGACAAATACTGTTATGAGGGCTTTATGTGACTACCAGACGTGCATAAATGCTCTTTAATAATTAAAACTATTCGGACGTTCATTCTCATCCCCCCCCCCCCTAATTTGGAGCACCGTTACAGTGCACCAGTGTCATTTATGATTGCCTTACATCAGGGGCATGATTAATTGAAGCCAGCTGCATGGGATTATTAATGAAGAACTCGTAAATGAAATTAAGATTTTAGAATCGAAACTATATCATACACGTCAATGTTTAATTTAAAATAAGGTGTGGGTGTCCACTATCTTAAAATCCATGCACACTAAGACTCGACTGTGTAATTTTTGTATGATGGGTGTCTAATTTTGTGTGCAAAAGAAATTCTACCTAAAACATACCCCCGCTTCAATTGTTACACAACTGTATCCATATCCTGTATTGGTATTGACGAATGAAGGTATTGAAGAGCGGGGTTACCCAAATGATACTTTCATCATTGCTGTTTAATAAAATAGACACATGATAATCTTAAAATAAATTTCTTAAACTGATTTCGGATAACATCTATGGGGTTTATTTAGCATTTATAGCGTTATGATTAACACATATTTACTGATAAAAAAATTGTTTGGAAAGCCTTCGACCTATTTCGTAGGTGGCCAGTAATATTGCACGTGATTATCAACGATACATCGATATTCAGGAACTGTTGTGAATCATATCTATTTCCTTGATATTACTATACAGTGTAGGTCACACAAGGAAGTCTAGCTACTAGATGAGTTATCAGTTTATCTGTTGATGTAATTGATACATTTTCACTTACAAATGGCATGTTTTTGAGCAAACTGTTACAATGGGTAACACGATACACAACTTGAAATTGGCAAATGCTCTATTCGAGTAATTTCAAATTTAGGATCTCAAAAGTGGCAGGCATCCTTGAGCCGCTCTCTCCAAATATAATATACTTGGAAACGCGGAAATTCTTGTCTGTTTTGCACGTCCTTGACTGTTATCTGTTTGTTTGCGATTACTCAACCAGATGTGCATTTGTTAATGTTTGCCCCATTCGATAAGTATACCCACCAATCTTGTTATGTATCATCGAATCTTATCGCTCCAATGCATCACAACGAAAACATGCAAAAATATTGCGCGATGAAACAACCAACCTAGAATTTCAGAATTCTCGGTTTATATCTGAGCACCTCCCTTAATTGCTCACTTATATAGCCGGTTTCATAAAATTTCAACTTTCCGTTGAGGTATCGTAGTCTGTTACAATGTCGCTTTTAAAGCTAACAAAGACAAATGCTGTTCAAGTCAATGGAAATATAGCCAAATTTATATGCGGTGACCAACAGGTAAGACGATTTATTTACTCTTGATTCATTTCCAATCGCTGTAATAACATTTAATTCATTTGCAATTATAGACTTCCATGTAATAGTCTAGTGTTTCGATTTTGGATAAGCTTAATAATTTTTCCTGTGCATATTTTGTGGCTGTGTTAGAATTGATAAGAAAGTGAAAGTTCCCCATTTCACTGATCAAGAATGTGCATTTTCATTTGCAATTATAGACTTCCATGTAATTGTCTAGTGTTTCGATTTTGGATAAGCTCAATGGTTTTTCCTGTGCATATTTTGTGACTGTGTTAGAATTGATAAGAAAGTGAAAGTTCGCCATTTCACTGATCATGAATGTGCATTTTCATTTGCAATTATAGACTTCTATGTAATTGTCTAGTGTTTCGATTTTGGATAAGCTCAATGGTTTTTCCTGTGCATATTTTGTGGCTGTGTTAGAATTGATAAGAAAGTGAAAGTTCGCCATTTCACTGTTCATGAATGTGCATTTTCATTGTCATAAATTGGATTGGTTATACTGACTGCAGTTATTATAAGTGATCACTTTTGCAGTCTCAGATCGAAGTTATCAGGGAACTGCCCTCTATCGCAACAGCAGTTGGCTCGGAGAAGACTAGAGAAGAACTTCTTCCATTTTTGCAATGTAGGCCATGGCGTTTAGTTATCTACAGGGTGGTCGAAAAGTCACGCTTATGTTATTTATTAACCATGGGTTGTGTCACTTTTCGATCACTTTGTATATGTACACGCTTTCCTTTAACTCCATGGGAAACGATCACATTTTTGAATTCTTTTATGTTTAGTGAAGCTTATTCCAAACAAAGACGCTCTATTGGAATTAATAAAACAATTGAATCAACTCGTTCCTCTGATTGGCGGCCCGGAGAAATTTCAAGATTTGTTGGTAGGATTAATTCGCTGTTTTTTGTTGATTATTTCCAAACAGGTCATGTCTTGAAGATTCGTTTTGTTGTTTTTGTTTCAGCCACTCGTAGAAGTTATTTTGAACTACCAAGACGATGAAGTTCAGGAGCAACTCATTGGTTGTCTTCGAACTTTATTTAGGAAACTTAGCGGAAATCAGATGGAGAAACAAGTGGTGCCCTTCATACTACGGCTTTCCAAAGGTGAACAGAATATTATTCCACATATTTATGAATATTATTATTAATGCAATATTGTATGTTTCGTGAAATGGAAAATCATCATCATCATCATGTAATACTTGAACGCCCCATTTAATTCAATGGTTTTGCATGGTTTGTTTTTGTTTGAATTCATGTCGCAATATTGTTTTTATGATAAAAACGCTTGCAGATGATTGGGCAGCCACTCGAGCATCGTCTTGCGGATTATACAGTGTTTGTGTTTCGTTGATCTCGGATACTTCCAAACAACAGCTTCTGACGTTAGTTTCTACATCTTTGCTTAGAAATTAACATACATAAAACGTGTTTAGTAAATGACCATTTTTTGCAGATATTTTCGTAATATGTGCCAGGACGATGACGTGTCCGTGCGCATGACAGCTGTTGGAAGATTGGGGGAGTTTGCCAAGTGCGTGGAGTTCAAATATTTGGAATCTGACTTCATACCAGCTTTCGTTCAATTTCAAGAGGATGCAGAGGTGTGGAGCAAAGTTTTATGAAATTTTAATTTGTTTCTCACATACATATCTTATGATCATTTCTCATGAAATTTCGTTGTGCAGGACTCCGTGAGATCTTTGCTCGTAGATGCATTTTTTGGAATCTCAGCTAAATTCATACCCAGGAATGTGGAGCAGCTTCTGATGCCCACCATGCGCAAATTGCTGGCAGATAACTCGCCCAAAGTGCGTCACAAGGTGGCCGACAGAATAGCAGACGTACGTATACGACCATTTTGCAACGCTTGGCAAAAAATACAATTTCTTAGTCTGCACTTCCCTTCATAGTTGCAAAAAGCTGCTGGCACTGGAATTACTAAATCGGATTTGGTTCCAACCCTAACGACTTTGTTGAAAGATCCAAAAGCTGAAGTTAGAGCGATGGCAATTCTTCGGGCCAATGGTATTTCAAGATTCATGATTCGATGAATATTTTTTCGTGGTGTACCCTATGGATAATTTATTTTCAATCGCAGACTTCTGCAAGAATTTGGATAAAGCGGTTCGTGAATCTTTCTTAAAAAACGAGCTTTTGCCTCAGTTGAAACTGCTGGTGAGCGACCAGTGCTATCAAGTTAGACTGGCAACTTGCGAAGTGCCGCACTTTGGGCAATATCTTGACATTGACACGTGAGTTAGCTCATTTTTATTATGATTACCATTTTTATTTGACAATTAAAATATGGCTTCGCCATAGACATACTAAGACAGTGGGCTTCTTCTAACGGATCTTGGACTGGTAACGATTGCCTAATATACAAACATATCTTGTGCACATTTGGAGCAGGGCATAATAAGTTGTACGTTCAAATAATTTAATTTCTTTTCCTATATAAATGTTCAGTATCAATGAAGTCCTGTTGCCAATCATTGCTGCGTTATTGGAGGATGGTGCAACACTGGTGAACCAGCGAGTTGTTTCAAACCTGGGTACTCTAAAAGACGCTATTGGTATCACAACGTTAACGGAGTTTCTTCTTCCCAAAATTACCAAATTAAGCAAGGACCGAAGACTAAACGTCCGTTTAACAATGATTGAAAACATGCCGGCGTTGGCAAAACAGCTCGTAAGTTGTTTTTGGATTCCACCCTCAGAATGTTATTCTGTTCATTAAGTAGTGAATTGCTCGGTCCATTACACAAACTTCTTGAATTTTACTGCAGCCAACCACCATTTCGAACGTGTATGTAGTTTACGATGATAAAAACTCGTCCAAATAACCACCAGGTGGTTTAGCCCACCAAATTACCCGAGGTGAACAATGTTTTACATCCAAAAAATCGAGCCGTGACTAATAACAGATAGGCAAACTACGTTTTTGTGTTTAGTAATGTTTTTATTAAAGCACAGATATATTGGCAGATGGGTAATTCCGAAATGCTGAGTAGTCGTTTATCTTATCATCTAAGCCAGTTTTAACATCTAAGCAAAAGTTAAAGCAGATTTCTGATGAAATGGTTGCAGTTGCACATGCATGGCACCATATCGATTTCATAGATTTCAGAAAATATGACGGAATATTTAAAAAATTTCCTGTGTTTGAAATATGTAATCTAACCTGAGATATCTTTGAAAATTGGCTAATTTTGTAATCTTTCTATTTCGAAGGGGGCTGATTTTTTTAACAAACAACTTACGTCATTGTGCATCGCTCAAGCGTCTGATCATTGTAAGTTATGCGTATTATATTTATTAAGGCTAATGTCAGTTTATTAGACCCAGTGTAGGACTAATGCTCAAATAAGATATCCATATTTTTGAAATTTTTGACCGTTCCTTGACTATTTTATGAAGATGACGAAATACATAAAACCCAGGTGGTTATGCTTTGTTTTATTTTAGCTGTTATGATTAGTGAATCTGCAGTCTACAATTTGAAACTCCTTTTTGAAAATCTGGGCAGCAAGTGGGTCGTGAATTCCATAATTCCCCAGATACCTGAAATGTTTCAAGAGTGTAACCAAGTCACTTCTGTAGCATTGATTAAGGTATTAATTTAACATAATTAATTAAGCACCGTTACTTGGTAAAAATGTACTTTACATCTGGCCTATTTTTTTTTTTTTTTAGTTTATTGTGGATTCTTGTGAAATATCCGATATATGCCAACAATTGTTGCCTATCGTTTTTCGCTTAGCTAAAGACCAAACCACCTCTATACGAAGTTTGGCATCCAAAATATTACACAGCATTGCAGCTAAATTAATAGACTCGTACGTATAATATTTAGTATTTAGTACATTATTTACGATATTATATTAAGGCGTTTTGTCACTTTACAGATCTGATCCACTCAAGAGTGTTTTAACGGATATCAAACCAATAATGCAGGAATTGAGTAAAGATCGTAATCCTGACATCATGCATTTCAACTTGGAAAGTTTGAATTGTGAGTATTCTTTTATTAATGATATAACCAGGCAACATTGCGAAAAGCCTAGTAATCGGGGACTGCTTTATATAAAATATTGGGTGATCATAAGTCCATGTCAATCAAATGCGTGAAATAAAACATTAGGAGTTTTATTTTGCTTCTTGTATTTAAATTATTTTTTGTAATGATGGTTGGAGTTTATGATCACCCTGTAATTTGCAGTGCACATCATGACGATTGCCGTGTTGTTTTTTCAGCCTTATTTCCCTCTGAGAATCCGCAGGCGTAATTTAGCATATCTACTGCATGTTGAAAACAGCACCAAATATAAACATTTGAAATGTCTTCATTTAGTTTGCCATCAAACAACATCCTGAATCCATTGAAATAGATTCGCTGTCAAGGTCGCACCTTGGATTAAATTTGTACTAAACCTGCTTGCATTAATCGCACATTGAGTAGCGTATCTTCTTGCTATTATTGGTACATTAAAAAAACATCGTCCTGACGATGGCTAGATGTCATGTGAACTGGAGATTGGTTGAGGGCATTTTGGGTGATGGCTATTGAAATTCTCACTGCCTATAGGCAGTGAGAATTTCAATAGCCATCACCCAAAATGCCGAATTATGGGAATTACAAAACTTGCTTGAACATCGAGCCCACATTGTGTTTTGGCATGCATTTTTTTAGGATGCACGAGTTAATAAGCGTAAATTTAAGTACAGAATGTGGAAAAAGGTACGCAGCCATCAGGGAAGGTTAATGACTGGTTTCGTGTAAGATCATAACCTTCGTTTCATTTTCATATTCCTACTTTTATAAGATGTATAGCCAGCCTACCTATTGTGCTATTTTTGCTAGAGATTGAATGTGAGATGAGAGGGCAGCTCTTGGGAAGTGGTTTACTAAATAATATTCCCAAAAATTTACTCAAATGGTGTCAATACACCTTGAATTTATATGCTATATACAATATAACACCAACTACAATAATAATAACACGACTAATAACATAAAGGGTGATCATACAGTCGTTTCGTCATGAAAATGTATTGCCAGTATTTTTAATTAATTAGTATAATGCGGTTAGGACTTTTTGATCACCTTTTATCATACACAGAAACACATGCTCAATTTCGGAGGTGCCCGAAAACGGAAATTTGATATTTTAACAAATCATGTCAGTACGTCTAGCACGAATCTGTATGATTTAAACCAATTTAAAGGTGAAATGTATTTGCGGCCCAATTTCACAAGCTGAATGTGAATTATCGAATTATAGTAAATTCGACTATGTTCGCTTCTCAGCAGGGAAAACGAATACGTGAACAAATTTTATAAAAAATGAAAATTAAAAAAAAATTACCCAACGGCTATCCGTGCAGGGACATTTTGGGTCCAACATTGTTTTAAGAGATAATGAACCAGCACGAACATCATAAATTTCTACCTATAAAAGATGGGAAATTTTCTTTAGGCATAAACTTTAGTACGGCATTTTATAATACGAAGCTGCCCAAATTGGATTTTTGTAAAATTTGCCCTCGATGCCCCTGGGCTATTCCCCTGTGTTGCGTGTAGGTACCGAAACCAAGTTGGGACATTTTTCAAATGGAGCACTAATGAAAAATGGTCTTTTAATTGTGGCGTTTTGGGGCTGTTAATGCGTGCTAATTGCCAGGCCAGCAGTTACATATTTATATTATAGCGTGCCAAACGTGGGAATTAAAATGTCAGCCCCCTACATGTACATATGTATATGGTGAAATGGCCGCTGCGCTCCTGTGTTATTAAGCTACCGACCACGAACGTGTCTTGACCGTGCATTATTTTAGCACGATGATAATTACAGAATATACGATGCGCCAGAGGGCGTTTAATGGCAGGACTGACCTAACGCCCTTGAACGTGAACTCTCTGGGTAAAAAAGTAAAAATGCACGAAGTTATTTTTCCTTAAAATCATATTTCAAGATATCAGCGTTGAAGAAGTGAGTTGGCCAAGTTCAAGTAAACCTAATTAATAGTTGCGCGTTTTTTTTTGCGTTGTGAAAGCTTGCAACAAGGCAATTGAAAGTTGCCTATTGGCCAGGTCAGAATCTGGGATTTGTTGCCTATATGCCATAATTTAATTTAGTCTTATTTGAGGTCAGTCAGCTTGCTTGCCTGTATACGTGCATGTAAACGTAGTTCAATGTTCTTCGGGAAAGGAATGACTTACTGTTAAATGTATAAAAGTACGTCCACGAAGCATATTTGAAGAACAACCTAATGGAAATATAAATTTCAGTAAATAATTTTAAAGTATAAAATTTGTTGTTAAGTTTTGTCTGGAGATGACAACTTCTCAGGTCTATGAATTTTCTTGCTGTTGATTAATGCTGTATTCTGTACATTGCCCCATTTAAAGTCGAGCCATATGGTTAACCTATTAGCCTTTTAACTATCAATCTATTGTACTTTGTAAGTGGGACACCCTGTGTAACCATTATTTCACCCAGAATGCAATACCTTCAAGTTAAATTATTTAAATGGAAGGAGCAGAACCTAAATTTTCGCAATGGGGGAGTTCACGAAATACCATAAATAACTTCGTTTTTGACCTGGTCGATAATTAGCCAGACGGTTTACATAGTCATCACAGGCTTCACTTATTAATCACCCTGTATTGTTCTTAGGCGAAAACTTTACTCCTAATGTACTTACGTAATATTATTTACTGAATTCCAATTGAAGATTCTTTGAATGTATCTTGTAAACGTAGTATTAACGTGAACATGTACTGAATAAGCTTTAATTATAAGTAATAATAGCAAGAGAAAATCTTCACAAAGAAATTATTTCCTGAAGAACATTGCATTATCTTTTACTCCTCACTGCAGCGCAACGTTGAATTAAATGCTATGATTGTAATTAAGGTATCGTATTTAATACAAGTTTACTTTTTAAGTTTTTTTTAAGTGTAAGACTACCGAATATTAATTACTACCAATGACGTTGCAAAAGTGAGCCAAACTCATGCAGTGGCATGCGGTAAAAAATTCGTGCATTTTTTATTAATAAATCTTAGTAATATCATAAAAGATTAGCTAGTTTGGGATAAAGGAAAATTGCAAGTAATAGTGATAAAGTAATAAAACTTCTACAAGATGGGTTTTCGTATAGGCCTATAGGGGTCGCTATATAAAAAACAATTGACGGTTGAGCAGCTAGGCAGATTTGCAGTCACTTGAACTGAAGCAACGTATTATAAGTTACTTTTAGCTTTTGTGGTATGTCAATGCCACTGAAATATACTATAAGCTCGCACGTACTTTAAAAATAATTTTCCCCATGTGTATTAAGTTAGGACACCAAATGTTACCTGTCTGTATAAAAAATCAGTTGAAGCCATTTGACCCTGTTTGGGTGTTATAAACCTCCCTGTAGTGATCTGATGCGTTTAGCTTTTATTGCATACTTTGTTTGGGTTCATCAGGGCATGTCAACATGTATTTAGCATTACTAACGATAATTTCGAAGATGTTAAATAGTTTTGATTGCTCTGCGATAACCAGTTAGTTGGAGTGTGACCGTTTCTGCTTTTGTGTGAGAAGGTTTATACCATTTGCTGTTAGCAAATTTTTTTAATGAGTGCACTATTTATTATGTTTACATACAGACGTTAACCTATCTTAAATAATCCCACCTCTATCCAGGTCACTTTAGATGAGGGCTTATTTACATGACTGCCTTAAAATGTCACATAACGGTTACATGTAGTAAATCTTTCGGAATCCCCTTCATCCTAACATAAAAGCGCGGACCATAGGGCCACGTTCTCATCTCATGTTTAGCCTGTTTAAATAGTTTATATGTACATGCTATTTGCATCGACTTTAACTTTTGTTTGATGTGTCTTAATTGCATCAAACCAGCCCTACGCTGATGGCAAGATTGCTGACATTGGATCAAAATCATTCATGTTTATTGCCCTTATGGAATTAATTAACATACATGTATACGCTATCGCAACTGTAGTCTATTGGCTCGATGTAATGGTTAAAACCAATTGACAAGCAGAACATTTTTAGACTATAAGGTATCTCATCTTAGTTTTGTCTTTACTAACTTTGAAAATAGTAGCATCGAAAATGAAGACCCAACTTTTTGAGTTATGCCCATTTTAGGTAACTCTTTAGAATAAGCCAGCAATGGCGCTTGTTTTCTACGGAGTCTGTTACGGATAGTTTTAGGTTAGGTTAGGTCAGGATTGGTCAGAACTGGCCCCCTGGACACCCCTTTGACCAAACCTAACCTAACCTAAAACTATCCCTAACAGGCTGAGTCAG
>JAQFYZ010000351.1:0-47170 GCA_034695085.1 Cylindroiulus punctatus
GACTTGTGACTTGTGATTTGACTTGTGACTTGTTTTTCATACTATCCGTCTTGAAAGATATGTGGACTTCCAACAGAGGTGACTTTTTAATTTGACAACATTAAATCTCATCAAAATGAGATGCATACCTTGACAAAAGGTACCTATTATAAAAGATGCATTGACAAAAAGGCACTTCAAAAGTCTTTAAAGTCTTCATAAACAACTTTTAAGACATCAAAAAAAGCTACATTAGACTTGAAATATTTAGAGTGTATACTGTACTGACATTAGTGTACACAGTACTACTAATAATAAATAGTGATATCAGCAGTCCAAAAACCACTATTGATCTGACACCGGTAGAGTAACATTACTTAGCATACTGATATCAGTTTCCAAAAACAAAATCACTATTGATAGTGATAACAGCATAGTGATGTACTGATCTTTCCACCATGGAGTGGACTGGCCACCACTGCTTCAGTGACAATGGTGTTTGGTCACTTCGGCTATCATGTCGCTGCACTGACCACTGGTCGCACATCGAAGAGAAGCTCATCGTTCCGTGAAACAAACACTATTTTTCCGATTAAATTTGAAATCACTTCGCGTTGGCAACAACAGCAAAATCGATGGTCGTTTCAGGGCTGGAGCAGAACGCTGGAAATTCGGGTCTAATTAAGACGTGATTTAAACGGGCCCTTGATTAGCCGAAAACACATGTAGAGTATTCGCGCTGGCAACTTTTGACTGATTTACACTAACCACTGGGGAGTAATAGCGGTCTGAAGCGCACTTTCGTACACGGCTTGCCCCCTGCACACAATGCCCACCTCCCTTCATCCCCCTTAATGTTAACCTATGGCAATTTGTGCACAGACGATGATGGGCCACATTACAGTTTGCCTCTTGCCACGCTCACGCCTCATAATCCACGCCAGGCAGAGCTGGCTTGGAAAAGGCAACCAACAATTTGCCAAGTTCCATTCACAATGGCGCTACGACGTCTTAATAATCATAATCAAGGCAGCCATTTTGACGCTAAATTTCACGGACGTAAACGCACTCCTTCCTCCATCACCCACCCCATTTGCCACTTCAAGAAATCTGTCGATGGCTTTTCATTCTTTAGGTGTTTGGGTGTTGTTCAAGCCGGTGCTTCCCAAATTTGGGTAAACTAACGAAAATTGGGAGAACGGTTTTTCTTGGTTATGACACCTCCAGGCATGTGGCCAGCTATGTCACATTTTGTCACATCCAAGAATTGGACATTTGTCACATTTCGTCACATGCAAACATCGCATTGGTCACATGCAAATGTTATGCAATTGATTCTTAGTTCATCAAAATACTCACAAAATATCCTGTATCTGCAAAAATGTTACATTTTATGCAATTTTTTTCCCTTTTTACACACGTTTTGGATAACTGATTCAAGTTTTCATCAGCAAGCTTTATCGCCACCTTGTCGCTTTGAATGATGGCATTTGCAGCTTCTACTTTTACAATATTTGAGCAGCTAGTACTGCAGGCCTCATGCAACATCTCCATTCCTGCATGCAATATTTTTTGGGCTTTTTCCTGTTTTTGGTAATTTCCTCTTCATCAACACATTTTTTGAGCCCAGTCTCCTTTATAATTCTACAAATAGGTCATACATAAAAGAGGTTTCTCTCTTTATTTGTTGCATTTGTCACATTATTTTCCATTTTTTACAGAAATTGTCACATTTTGTCACATTTGTCACACAGGTTTCAAATTGTCACATCGGCCACATCCCTGCACCTCCGAACGCACATTGAAATCTTAAGACAAATGCAGTGTTTCAGGATTTTTTACATAAATAAAGTTTGTCTTACGTAAATTGCACCATAAATTGGCAGTGTTTTTTCTTAGTTATCACACCTATGAATGCACAACTGAAACTAACTGCATTTTTACTGTAAATTTAATTAAAATGCAGTATTTCGGTAGTTGTTACATAAATCAACGACTTCTTACGTTAATTGCACCAGTTTCTATGCAGCAGTATTTCTGTAAATACAGTATATGTATATCACACTAGTTTACCATTTTTCTTTAATTCAAGCTTAATCGTGCTATACCTATAACGGGGCATCTTGCAAGCGATCGATGGAACTAGGAAACTGTTTTAATTACGAGAACAAAGAAAAGAAAAATAGGAGAGCAGAAGAGAAGTTATGTTTTCCAGTTCAAACAACTCGTTTAACAAAGGCGCGTTCATGAAATGCGACGTTTTTTTCATTACATTTCGAGCTTATTTTTTGGACATAAAAAAGCGATAAAACGCCGCATTTAAGTAGGCTCTAAGATGCACAGCCATCATCAGAGCAGGCTTCTTGAAATAAATTTCGTCTTACGTTAATTCTTAGCACCGTTAAACACATTGTGCGCCTTAATAAGTATCCCTAGCTCCCACTGTGCCTAAAACCTCGCTAATCTTCGCAGCTTTCCTTTTTGCTTTAAAACACAAGGAGCACGACCTCATTTTCAAGACGCTGATTTTCATTTGTTTTTTCAATCTGCCTAATGGGCCTTAAAATCCGAGGAAGAGAGAAGTGTGTAGCAAAAATTGGCCATTGCTAGGTGCCTCAAAAGCGACCATATAGCATGAAGCAAGCAGTTACAAAGTTAATTTGCACATGAAGTTGCAAATTTAGAAATTTAGGAAAATGAAAACTGTGATGAGAAATAAAAATGTTCTGTTTAAATTAGCATCATGGCATGAAATAACCAGACTTAATCCAACAAAAATAACTAGCCTAAATGAAATTTAAAATTCATCTGCCCTAAACCGTCAGGCAATCACTGCCAGCTTATTAGCAGTGAGGGACAGCCTTATACAGTTTTAGAAGGCTGACATGTAGTTGCACATGAAGTTGCAAGTTTAGGAAAATTTAGGAAAATGAAAAGTGGTGAGAAATAAAAATGTTCTATTTAAATTAGCATCATGGCATGAAATAACCAGACCTAATCTAACAAAAATGACTAACCAAAATGAAATTTCTAATTTATCTGCCCAAAACCAGGCAATCACTGTCAGCTTATTAGCAGTGAGGGACAGCCTTATACAGTTTTAGGAGGCTGACATGTAGTTGCACGTTGAGAAATTTAAGAAAAGAAAACTGATGAGAAATAAAAATGATCTATTTAAATTAGCCTCATGGCACGAAATAACCAGACCTAATCTAACAAAAATGACTAACCTAAATGAAACTTCTAATTCTTCTGCCCTAAACCAGGCAATCACTGCCAGCTTATTAGCAGTGAGGGACAGCCTTATACATTTTTAGGAGGCTGACATGTAAAACTGCCGTTTTTATTTGTAATTTCTTAAACTTAACACATACCAATTACTGATTGAGTGGAGCTAAAATAAAAAACGTCTGTTAGAGTGGGGACTGTACGATAGTGCAGAGTATAGACAGTACACCCTCGATGCAAAATAAAAGGCACAGATGCCCGTTAACAGCTAGAAAAATCACAGCTTAACATGGGAACAGACCTTTTAATTGTTAATTTCATACACTTAACCAAATTGCCATTTGCTTTTGCAACCATTCAACAATCAGTTAACAAACACCATTTAACTGCAACCAAGGTAGTTAAGACTGGTTACAGTTTTAAAACAAGTAATATCACCTTTGCAGTACGTTTTTTCCGCAAACACTTGGTCACCAGTGACTCAAAAAAGGAAATTAACATTCATTAAGATGGGAGGAGGATTAAACCTCTTTCGTTACTTTCGGTTAAAATAAAGGATGGCTACCCAAGCAACTACAGCACCGCTAATCCTTATCTCGACTTTTTTAATTCAGGATTCCTCTCGGCGAATCCACGCTCGTTTACGTTACGAAAACGAGATCCCGGAAATAAATTCATTACTCTGGGAATAACAAATACGGTGGGCATAAAACCTAAAACACAGTAGTCGGCTCCAGGCTAATACAGAGATCCAGCCTACAATAAAAAGTTCTCCTCAGTTGCGTTCGCCAAGCTCATCGGAATAAATTGCTCGTTGGAGGACGAATGAAAACGAGGTGAAATAACACCTCTCAGAAGATAAAACCCCACATTTCGGGTAATGATTATTACACGCACCATTTGCAGAGTGAGAAAAGGGTTTTCGCCTAAGTCTAGGCAAAATATTCGATATCACTCTTAGGCTGGTCCACAAAGCGCTGCAACGTTACCAAGATGCTAGTTTACCAACAACTAATAAACATAGAGCAACAATAGCAACGGTTCCACACGTTTAGTTGAACACGTTTTAGTTCACCTGACCTGAACTTTTCAAACCATATGCACCCAGAAGAAACCAGAATCAAAGGGGTCAATCCAACAGCTTACGGGATTGGCTGTTCGAAATTTCCTCCAAAGACCAACCTTAAGCATCAAGGCATTCAACTTAGCAAAACACTTGTGCTGTGTGTACCGACTTGTGTTGAATTGCGCTGATGTGGACCAAAATATTGATTATACTTGGTCCCACTTTCTGTGGCAGTCCTGAAGTTGGGGACAACGTTACTATATCCAATGTGAGTCAGAATATAGGTCCAACACAATATTGCACAATGCCAACCAGCAACAACCGACTACATACCGTATTTTACGGACTATAAGACGCACCTTAATTTTTAAGCAATTTTTTTAAAAAAAATTACATCTTTACAATTTTTATTATTAGATTGCAAAGCCAGACTAAAAAAAAATTCTGAGTTTATAAAACCGAACTGGTCTTTAAAATCCCTGAAAATCGACATCTGAACTCATATGAATACCTTTTATTTTTTTCCATTGCAAATCTAGCTACTAACAAAAATATTGTACTGTTACCGATAACACAAATCACTTTCAATTCAACTGCACTGCTGCTGCCAGTTGAATCCAATGTAGCCAGATAGAGATAGGTTTCCCACTGCATCGAATATATGGCCATTTTCAAGACTGGCGGGAATTTTAAATCAAACACTGGACATTTTTATATTAATTTCGAGTATAAGACGCACCTGAATTTCGGAGGCAATTTTTTGAAGAAAAAAGTACGTCTTACAGTCCGTAAAACACGGTAATTTGCACATTGCCACAGTAACAAAACTCGAAGAGCACATGTCCTTTGCCATCAGTACCGAACCCCAAACCCAACAATTTATTCACATGCCGCCTGCCTATCAGACTGGAATCCTCTTCCGAAGGATAGTTCCAATCTCAAAGACAATCAGATCAGCAAAGGTGGTGTCCACCCCAATGCGGTGATGTCCATCATTGCATCGAATTTGTTGATGCGCAGCAAAAGTTAGGACAAAGATGAAGCAGAAGGCAAGGACAAATGAAACTAAGACGTAGGTGCGAATAAGCCGAAGAGGAAAGGGCATTAGGCCTAGTTAAGGTATTGGGCTGGGGCGGATGCTCGCGTCTTTTAGGTAGTTTCGAATGGAAATTGGAAAGCGAGAAAGAGAGAAAAGAGTGAGCAAAGCACGTCATAAAACGAGCACCTAGCGCAAAAAGCATAAATCTTGGTGCGTTGCCGGGCAACAGCCTCCGCAAGCCCCTTCCTCCTTCATCTGGCCGTTTAATCTGGGAGATTTTCTTGCCTCCAGGGCCGATTCATCCAATGGCAGCCGCGGAAAAAGAGCCAGGGCATAAAGCATGGATGAAGAAGGAAGGGACAGAAAGGGGCACCGCCAGAAACGAGCAATTTAGCGAAATGCCCCCACCCCACTCTCACCATCCTGCACATAAGAGAGAAAAAAAATACATAGCACCACGTATAAACAGGCGAAAGCCGTGGAAGACAGCGTGGCACCGAAAGAAAAATGGGACGAGAGACGGTGGAAAAAGACCTAGGAAGACGTACAGGTCGAGTCGAAAATGACTAGGTTATCCACCCTGCACATTCCAGGCTTGTGGCCAGCTATGTCATATTTTGTCACATCCAAGAATTGGACATTTGTCACATTTTGTCCCATGCAAATATCACATTTGTCCCATTTTGTCACCTGCAAATGTTATGCAATTGATTCTTAGTTCATCAACATTCTCACAAAATATACTGTATCTGCAAAAATGAATTTCGCAGAATTTATTCAATTTTTTTTATTTTTACACACGTTTTGGATAACTGATTCAAGTTTTCATTTGCAAGCTTTAAAGTATTGCCACCTTGCTGCTTTGAATGATGGCATTTGGAGCTTCTACTTTTACATTATCTATGCGGCTAGAATTGCAGGCCTCATGTAACATCACCATTCCTGCATGCAATATTTATTGGACTTTTTCCTTCTTTTTGGTAATTTCCTCTTCATCAACACTTTTTTGAGCCCAGTCTCCATTTTTGCATGTAATTCTACAGATAGGCCATACATAAAAGAGGTTTCTCACTGTTGCATTTGTCACATTATGTTCCTATTTTTACAAAAATTGTCACATTTGTCACACAGGTTTCAAATTGTCACATTTTGTCACATTTGTCACATCGGCCACATCCCTGACATTCACGCCAGACCCCTTTCAACATTTCGAGTGCCTTCGCACTGCGATGGACATTCGGCGTAATAATAGTTGACTTGTTTCACATAATCGGTCCGTAGAAATTGTGTTTGATTGTCACGGGTTGCAGGGTGTGTGCATCCAGAATGCCCCTCTGGTGGCACCATCAGCAAGCCTCAGAAAAGTGGAGGAGAATCCAAGCCTACACTGTAAACAGTAAAAGTACAAATGCAGTTTTTGTGGGGTTACAAATGTACATTTGCATCCCATATATCATAAATGTACCCTAAGGGATGAAATGATTTAAATATTTGTACCTCAAGGTACAATATGAACATGGGAACACATGTCAAGGGTACATGTGCAAAACACCCGTAGGGTGTGTATATAGTTTCAAAACATTTGTATCCTTAAGGTTCAACATTTGTACTTTTTCCGTTTAGTGTATGGCTAAAAAAAAAAGCAAATGCCCCAAAATCCAGCAACGAGACTACCGTGTACCACGAACTTCACGTAAGCCAAAACCAGCAAGGAAATTCGCATGCATTTCTAAACATAAAATGAAAAAAAATACTTTGCAAGAATTGCTACACCCTCTCAAATCCAGAAAGCAATTTTCCCCTCATTACTCGTGTGATGGCAGTGATTGCCAGAGTTCAAAAGCGGCCCAATGAAGAATTACATTAGATTACAATTTTAGTTTTAAGTAAGCATGGGTTACGTATGGACAAAGACAGCTGGGGCAGGTGTCATTCTTGTCTACTAGACAAGCAGGGTTTCTCCACAAAGATACTGTGCGAATATACAGATGTACATACAATTATACAGGTAAGCGTGTACACTTTAAGCTTCGAGAAATTCAGTTTGACAATGCAGTAATTCAGCCTGCATGGTGCCCACTCTAAATAACGGCATGCGTTTGCCGATTCCAGAACAGTAAATTGAATTCACCGTAATAACAATTGCGTGTATTCTTCAGCAAACAAAGACTTTATGGACTGATTTAGGACATTTGCACATGGGCCAATGTGCTCTTGCAGATGCCTCAGTTTTAAGGTAAGTTTGTATATTCTGAGGTGTATCGTCCATTAAAGCATATATCCAGGTTTAGTAAGCTGCAGTTTAAATAAAATTCAAAGTATCAACATTTGACAGCCCAAAACATACCCATTAAAGCTTTTTTCGACGCATATGGGCATTACAACAAATTGTCCCTAAATCCCCAATACAGCTCTTGTGCACGAGAAATAATGCCAGTAAAACTACCATTATTTTCCGCATGAAATACTTTTCAGTGGCACAATTGCCTAGTTACTCCACCCTCGTTTCAGGGTGGAATTTCTCACAATAGCTGAGCCGTGCCCAAATACGGTAAAGCAGGTGCCGATGACAACCTATATCGTTATATCACTAAATTGCATTTTTTCGCTATTAAATACCCGGGTGTAACTAAGAGCGAGCCGAAACGAGCTTAAATTTTCAAAGCTGAGAATGACAGATTGCACATTGTTTTCGTTTTTTGGGGGAAGAAAGTTGCATGCAGATAATGAAGAAGGGGATGCTGGGAAATCAGTGGCCTGTCTCAAATTGAGTACAGATTTCATTCCCCCTTTTTATGATAAGCCCCATACGCCAAAGACGCCTCGTTTTTTTTTTTTTGTGTTTTTTTTTCCACACGCATTGCTTAATGTGCATGCCCATGCGTTTCTCTTATTTCTCTCAGGCGGAAGGATAAGGTCTACCTCAATTTTTCGCAAGCTGGGGATTTTTTCCTCATCAATTTCATTTACTCCCACCAGTGATCTTGTTGCGCATTATTACCTTAAAATATCTCCGGTGCAAATATGGCAGTCACGATACATGTGTACAACAAGGTAAAGTTGTGCAAGTGACAATATCTTCAGAAACCTATAACTGCTAACTTAATACGTTTCTGCGAATATGATTTAAGTTTTAATGCATCTACCATTCTTCACTAACATGCATTGGCGCTTTTGGCTCTGTTTCTTCTCATTCTTTTCACTTTCGTGTTGCTCGCCCATTATTGGCTTTGAAATCCTGATTGGTTTACTAGCTTTTTCGTGCGGATGACACGATATGTGCAATTTCGAGTCAACCATAAGGGGCCAATAGGCTCACCGAGTACAATGAGCTTCGAGAAAACGCGAAAAATAATTTTGAGTATCTGCAATTGGGGATCTCTTGCCATGTAATCTGATTTATTACCTCGCAACTAAATCGCTAAGAAACACGTGTTGAGGGAGCATCGTCGTAAGGACACCCTTAATACTCGAGCAAAATTATCCCTGGTGGAATAAGCTTGCCATTAAGGCGAGGGCGTTTAATACGCTAAGATTATTGATACTGCATGTTTTATGTGCGTTTTTGGACGGATTAAAATGCTGACAGGCATCTGTCTTTGTAAAAGGTACTTTAATGGAAATTGGATACTTTAAAGGATGATAACAGGTCGCATAAACTACAACTATTCCTTCTCACCAAGACCAGTTCAGATTATTTTACTCGTCTGGATCAAATAAATTCACTAGTGAAAACTAGTTCCGGTCACCCTGTATATTAGTGATAAACTAAAATGTCATATTATATGGCAAGCGATTGCAGTTGATCGATATGCAAGTTTCAATGCGATGTCCGTGCTCAAAATGTGCACCTATATTTACGTTCCAAAATACCTGTCTTGTATAAAAGAATGGCAGCTGTCTTAGTACAGGATTTTTATTGTTTCTTTTGCTTTTTCGCTTTATTATCCTCTAATGTTCAAAACGTATGCCTAACTAACTTAAGAATTAATTTCCTACTTTGTTAACCCTAAACCAACAGGCAATCACTAAGCCGAGTTGCTGGGAAAAACTTTCTTATATACATATGCACGTCTGAGGTGGTTTATATTTTAATAAATTCATGTTTTTTTGTTGTTTTTTTTTCTATTAAAATCTGCACTTAACACATTGAGAGTATACCCAACACCCACTATGGTGCCAGAAAACCCTAATCATTTTCAAATTCCGCATAGGGCCATGTCATGAGTGGGTCCAAGAATACAGCAAACCCACTTTCTAAGTGAAAACAAGGGCAAGAGCAGCAGCTTGAAGGAGAAATTTATTGAGATCACCGTGTTAAGCCTTTGTAACCCAATGCTCGCGATCGCTGGCAGAAGGCTTGGCGCCATCGACAACAACAAAAAAGGCCAACTAAGCAGACAAAGGTGGAAACACAAAAGCGCTAGTCGTACAACCAGCCAACCATGGCAAACCTGCAGCCAAAGGGGTGTGGTGGGAACGATCGGGTTAGTGGATAACACGTTATCCTGCGTATCATCACCTGGCTTATCATAGCTGACAGGTTACTGGGGATTTGAGGCACCTCGGCGTTTGCATTACATAAAGTAGGACATAATTCAAGTTATGTAATGTAAATGACGTTACCATGCCACATTTTCCCAAGACGAGGTGCACCAGAATTTAAGCCCAGTTTGCCTGTACCAAATAACCGACTTGCATGCGTTGCAGCAAAGGGATTACTGGTCATGTCGATAAGTAACCATCTATACTGTATATGTAAAGAGACAAGGTGACCGACTGACTGACAGACAATCATCGCATAGCCCAAACCGTAAGGGCTGGAACCTTGAAATTTTGCATGTACCTTCCTTGGGTGCCAAACCCACCATTTAAAAAAGGATTTTTTCGTAGTCCCCCTCGAATGGGTTTTAAAAGATGGGTAATTATACTGTATATCCTAAACCATTAAGACTACAACCTTCATATTTTCCATGTGTATTCCTTAGGTGCCAGGAACCCTGCTAACAAAGTGTCTTTTTCGTATTACTCCTGCAAAGGCGTTAAACAGAGGGGTGGGTAAATACATCTCATAAACCGTTAGGGCTACACCCTTGCAATTCTGCTGGCATGTACCTTAGGTTCCAAGAACCTTGAGAGCAAAGGGTTTTATTTCGTTATTACCACGATAACAAAGGGTTTTACTTCGTTATTACCCCGATAACAAAGGGTTTTATTTTGTTATTACCCCCACTAAGGGGTTAAACAGAGGGGTGGGTATACACATTTCCCAAACCGTTAATGCTACACCCTTGATATTTTGCTTGCATGTACGTTTGGTTCCAAGAACCTTGATAGCAAAGGTTTCTTTCGTATTACCCCCACTAAGGGGTTAAACAGAGGGGTGGGTAAATACATTTCCCAAACCGTTAATGTTACACACCCTTGAAATTTTGCTTGCATGTACTTTAGGTTCCAAGAACCTTTATACCAAAGGCTTTTCTTTCGTATTACCCCCACTAAGGGGTTAAACAGAGGGGTGGGTAAATACATCTCCCAAACCGTTAATGCTACACCCTTGAAATTTTGCTAGCATGTACCTTAGGTTCCAAGAACCTTGATTACAAAGTGTTTTTATTCGTGGTACCCACGCTAAGGGGTTTAACAGAGGGGTGCATGGGTATATTCAACTCCCAAACCGCATGCAAACGAAGTTGCACGGAGCCTCTAGTGTGGCTATAGGTAACATTATGCCCCGTCGAAAGCACATGGTGATTTTTTCGAAAACTCGCAGGCGGGCAGTGATTGCTCCTTCATTGGGGCAGCTTAATAAAAAATCACGTTTTTAGATTCTGGTTGGGTTCGCCAAATAAAACAACAGGAAAACCATAAAAAAGGCTTTTGGATCTAAGGCTTTATGATTAACAAAGTGGAACCTCCAAGTTTGTCTTATCAAACTTTTGGTTCAGCAACTACTCGTTCGCGAATTAAAATTATTTCTTTACAAACACAATTTACCAACTTAATTTCTGAGGTTCTGTACAAAGAAATAGTTTTGATAAACTGTCAGCCGAGCTTACCTTGCGCATAATCTCCTCGCTAGATCTCGCCTGCATGTCGACTATTTTTCGCTATCGGATTAATAAAACTGCATAATTATAGTCGCTGGATAACGACCGTAGACTAGCGACTAATCCTTAAGAGGTCATTGAAAAAGCCTTGAACTACAACATTGATGAGTGAGGCGACGTCTAGGGGTCACAGAAGGCGGTAAGGCGTTAATTTCAGACACACTACGACACCGAATCCTTGGATATCAACGACGGCTGAAGCAGATTGGACGACCACGCACTTCGCCATTGCAGTGGTTACATAGGTTGCATATATGAGACGAAGCCGATTTTCCAATTATTGTGCAGCAATATTGGGTTATTTTGCAAACACGTGCTTCGCAAATTTTGCGGGAGGCGAGAACTTGGACTGACACGCGTATATCCAATATTGCAGCTGAAGTTAATATTGCAAAAAAGCATGTATACAAGGCGGTTTATGACGACTGCAAACTAGTGCCGTTGCTCTTTGACCCCACAGTATGGCGACAGAAATCCGTCACTATGTCCACTAGAGTTTCGGCAGCTTCACCGAAGTATCCAGACAACGTGATGGAAGATGGACGACAGCAACGCTAACAAAACTCCACTTGCACTTTGACCTTGAGAGTTAGGACATCCCCGGCGTATCCAGAAAACATGCACGATGGACAAGCGAACTTGCCCTTTGACCTTTCTAGACCTTGCCCTTAAGTGTTTGGTCAGCGGCGCAGCATGGACACCATCCAGAAATCACACGCGATGGGACAGGAGCCGACCTGACCAGCTTCCTTCCACCCACTTCCGGTTGCCCTTTGACCTCGCCCTTCTGTCCTGTCCTGTCGAGCATCAACCGAGTACGGAACTTGGGAGTGACCAACACGTTATTCCTTTCCAAGATCCGTTTGCCCTTTGACCTCTGGAGCAGGTCGACACGTGCACACACCGCTGCCCTGGCGCTGGCTGGAAGTTGCCTATGTTGGAGCCGCGGTTCCAGGCCCTCTGGACCGAAGCCCCTCGCACTTGGTCCGGGGTCAAGGGTCAGCCTGTGCCGGCGAATGAGGGGCCAGAATCGCGCGTGATTCGCACCACGCTGGCCGGCTACGCTCTACGTTGAACACTCCAGGAGTGGAGAAAAATCAATGTTTAATGAGATGACACGTTGCCATGGCTACCAGCTGGGGGAGCCAATGGGAGGCCGCGGTGGATCCACCGTGCAAAAGTCTAGGGGCAAAGGGGTACTGGGAGGGGAGGGGGTTGGGGGCCAAGGGGGGACCCCATCAGGATGGGGACGAGGACCAGCGGCTCCAGAGCAGCTGGCTGAAGAGAGGAACAATGGACAAAAAACTGGGTGCAAAACGATGGCCAGCAATGGCTTGGGAGGGATCCAAGGTGGCGCATGCGCAGACGCCAGGTAGCCAAACCCGGTAAGAAACACGAGGAAAAAGATAAATATCTTGAAACGATGCCACGCTGTCTGCCGCAGCCAGTGCAGGCTGGCACGCCTGGAGTTGGAGGCGCCGCCGCCAGGGGGCGCCGCGAACCGGAAACAGGCAGAACAAGGTCAAGGATGCGCCAGGTGACCGAAAGAAACGGGTAAAAATCGAGTGCAGATGGTTATCTATATAGATGACGCGGCAATAGGTCACACTGGCATAAACCGGAAGTTGTGTTAGAAAGGCTAAAAATGTTCAACTCATCATCGCAGGTACAAGTTTTATAATCGATTTGAACAACCGTTAAATTGTTTTGATCGATTACACACGCCCCACCAATGCCACCATATGGTCTGTGGTACTGACAGTAGGGTACTGAGGTGAGTTGAAAGTGATACGAGACACATGGTGGGCCAACACCAAGTTCTCAAGTTCTTTCTATTGGGAGTGTGCAGCGAAAGGGTCGCCATCTAGTGGTAGTCGAGTAAGCTCCCATGAAAGTAGGATACGTTCAGCAAATACCACGGCGAAGTTCGATAAAATCAGGCTCGTGGCCCAAAAATAAATACGGAATGCTTTAATTACCAACAATGAGTATTATAGGGTACCACAGAGTTAGTCAAAACCGTTAAAATAATAATTAGCTCGCATTTACGAGCTTATTTGGGGAAAATGAAAAACTTCCCATTGCATTTGAGGCTTCTATCCTACTCTCGCCGCCATGAAAGTGACTGACTGTAGCGCCACCAGTGGCGTTCCACACTCCCAATATTAGTTTCTTAGCAACCAGCGCCATCTTGATACGCGTCAAGATGAAATGGAAAAATCGCGTTTACATGTGAGTTTATAATCGACTCATTCCGAGTAGCCCAACGAGCCAGGGAGAAAAATCAACGTTCGTGTTTTCAAAGGTTCTTATTTCCAAATTTCCCATATTGTCAAAGCGGCAGTTAGAAGCTCCAACAAGATTTTGGCTGCCCATATTAACGCGAATTTCTCGCATATTTTCGTTCGCTTTTTGGCGAATTCTTTCGCATCTCACCCCGCGATGTGGGCTCATCATCTGCTGTTGACAAATTAGTAGGGGGAGAAAAAACCGGCCAGTCATTCTCAGAAATTCGGGCTATAAAATAATTACACGACACGACTAATAGATATTTCCATCATCCCCCATATCGACCTACTTTTTCCGCACGTTTTTAGAGAAGGGAATTTGCATCATCAGTGTTGACAATTTGGTAAATAACTTCAGTAAATTACACAACATCGATGGTTTACTGCGCCAATATTGCAAATCCACTTTCAGTTGCCCAAAAACCCGTATCAATTTCAATTAAAACTTATTGTTTCAATATTTATTGCTACCTTTTTATTACATGTAAGCTCATTTAAGTACATGTATAGTAATTGCATGTATGTAAAACTTCGATTGGTTTTATTTTAAATAAAACAATGTGTATTCATGTGGACAGCATTTCCAATTATCTGCATCCAACAATCGGACAAAGTCTGGACATGCTATTGGTGCTCCGACCAGAGCTTTAATCGGTATCATTTCAAAAATGACATACAATGTGTGTGTGTGCATCAAGACCTGACACCAACCTTAGGTTATACAACTCATTGAAACTGTGATCAAATTTCAAAGTTTACGTACAACGTTAATTGCTATGCCTCAATGACAAATCGACAATATACAAAAATGATTTTTTATAATTGGTTAAAAAATATACTAATCCATTTTGCTTAATGATGCAAATACATCATCTGTATGCATAAAATTCCCAATACAGGTATCAGATAACAGAAATAGGGGGCGCCTTGCTCGCTTCCCATTACCCACCAGCAAAGGGGGGCGTATTGACATTTTTCGTTTAATATTATTATTAATTGATTAGTTTCCGTATTAGGGGAAAAAGAGCAAAAAAATGCACGGAGCAGGCAATATGTGAAATGGCCAAAGGGTGGCCAATCGCAGTAGGGGCTGGGACGAAACGACGTTCGTATATCATGCTAACGATCCAGGATTATTCCATTAAAATAAATTAAGAGCATATTGGGATCACAGCAACCAGGTTTAGTATTTCATATTTATGAATCATACATAACCCCTGCGGTACTAAAAACGTTGCATCAATGATGAAAAACGGCTTAGCAACGCTCAGATAATAGAAAAAATGGGGTGGGAGTCGCACTTAATCTACCTTGATCCAGCTTGTAATATGTGAGCCCCATGCTAATGCAGCAACGCCAGCCTACCACCCTCCCCCAATTTCCGAACCAGGTAATAAAAACTGCGGCCAAATTGCACGACTGACCGTTAGTTTTAACGGTCAAGGAGGTGGTCACTCGCTCCTAGTTGCCAGGGCGATGCAATTTCAATGGCGGACACACGAGCGTGTGGCTAATTGAATTATAGTCTGATAACAATACCCTTACGCCAGCACTTGGCAACCTGATTACAGCTTTCATAATTAAATTTCTCTGCCAAAAAATTTCTGTTTTAATTAACGAACCCGGTCCTTGGCCAGCGGTCAGGGCGCCTGCGAGGAAAATTACTGGACTTCGTCTGCAAGTTTCGTACAATTATTTGCTTTATATTGTTGACAAGAAAGGTAGTTTTTGTGTGTTCTCGTCGATTACGTTATCATCAAATCGAGGTTTCTTATTCTCCATGTACACTGTAAACCGTAAAAGTACAAATGCAGTTTTTGTGGGGTACAAATGTACATTTGCACCTCATATATCATATATGTACCCAAAGGGATGAAATGATTTAAATATTTGTACCTCAAAGTACAATGTACCCCTAGGAACGCATGTCAAGGGTACACATGCGATGAACATACATTGTATGTACCCATAGGGTGTGTATATAGTTTCAAAACATTTGTACCCTTAAGGTTCAACATTTGTACTTTTTCCTTGTTGAGTGTAGTAGCGGTAAAGTTAGCTTCGCGTGGAAGATAGCGTTGTTTAGGAAAATGCGAAGGGATTATTTTAGAAACACAAATTACAGGGAATGAGTCTGATTATGTTCCAAATATGTGTTAATGTACTATGTCAAGATAGCTTGACATCGAAGATGTGACGCAAAATATAAGTATCAGGGTGAACATAATGTATTACACTAGATGCAGAATCTAGCCTAAAATCAAGTTAGTTATTGCCTAAGGAACACATTTTGAAAAAGGTCGCATCTACAAATATGTCATAAACGCCATACCTTCTCTTCAGCATCTTCAGCCCTGGCTTCTGCATCCACGACCCTGTGCTCCAATTCGGCCAACTAGAAATAAAAATAAGTCCAGTTGAAAGTCGCTGAACGGAAACCAGCCACCACAGGTCATCTGTGCTCATTGGTGTCAAATTTCATATTTCCCTAACTCTACGCGTTGTAGTACAGGTCAATTTTAATTTTACAATGAAAGTCCAACACAAACTAATGGCCACCATGAATCATGATCCAATGCCATGATCAATCGCAGCGAGCATTTGCAGACACCCTGTATTTCGGTCTCATTTGAGACCAGCTTATCGTCGCATATATGCCACATACAAGTGTTTCACAGCCATGGAGAACTGCCAAAACATTTTTGAAAAATAGCACTTTGGCAGCGCATTATCCCTGGACCCTCGTTCGTTTTCACTGGGCCCTGGTGAATAATTGCGCCTAAATTGGATCCATTTTATAACCAATTTTTACACCGTAACACGTTAATTAGAGCCAGTTACAGCGGTTAAATAAAGGTGATTAAAACCAGGCCTCGTTCCCATTTTGCCATACATCAAAACCTGCTGACTCCTTCCATCCGTCCTTTTTCGCAGTGATAAAGGCAAAAAAAAAAATACAAATAATCAATAAGAATTTTTCGTATTTAAATTTTTGGAAGAGGGTTAGGGGCTGGATGGAAATGAGCGAGGCATTGTGTATACCTTCGAATCCGTAGAAGTTGATTAATCATTGAAACTGTGCAACATCTAGGGGGTAATGTGGGAAACGTTCGTCTTAGAAAATTAAAAACATTGAAGTATCCTAGGTTAACAAAGCCAGAATGATGGAGACGTCTCAACATGGTCCAGATGGCGTTGTTGGGGGTACTATTAGCTCGTTCGATCACATGATCTGGTCTGCTTCCATTTACAACAACAAGGCTATGCTAATCCCCCCCCCCCTCACCCCCTCATATTTTTAGCTTCATTGTGCACTAAGTGCATCGCAAATAACGTGTATCTGAATGGAAAAACCGACCTGAAATGGCAAAATGCTACTGAATTTGAGCGAGGGTCATCACTCACATTTGTTCGGTGCCCACTAATCAGAAAATATTTCGACTAATGTTGCAGCTAGCACGGGCAAATTAATCTGGATTTTATCATTGCGTATGGTCAATGTTGCTAGGAGCAAATAATGGAGTAAATTTAATTTGCGATATTAGCAATCTTGGGGCACACCAAATTACTGCAGAACATAGTCTACTAATGATCTTTACCGCAACCATTGAGGTTACAATCGTGTAAATTTCCCGAAACAAATATTAATTTGAGAAAAAATGTCACTGCCAATTGCATCAAACATCATGGATTCTACTCACAGAAAAGCACCTTTTCAAAAAAATGGTTAGAACTATATCCACTACTACATGAACGTTACATGTAGAAGAGGCTTTACAGGGTGAGGAGATCCACATAGAATTGACATGTCATGAAATCCTGTATGATTTGAATATCCCTTTCAATCCTCAAATCTCAAATACGATTTTCTAGTCAAAGTACGCTACATTATTCTAGTTTTATTTTTTTGTGAAACTGAATGAAAAATGTATATCAAATTGTGATATAAAAAATGATAGCATTTCTGCTATCTTTCGTCATTATTCGATCCATTTAACATTTTAAACTTCCTTATAAAAACAAGATTGTACAGTGTTGCAAATTTCTGCAATGCTGACTTTCTTTAAACCCTGTAGGATCTCAATTTTCGTATTGCATTGTTATCAGATATCAGATTATCCAACTCGCAATGCTCTCAGCATTTTCTTTTCAACCAATAATACCAGCTAACCATGACAACTTTCTAAAAACTTCAACGCTCAGTTAACGAACCGAGAAATACTAATCGTGTTACAATCTCCACTTTTCTCAGATGCATTTTTCCCAAAACAAGATTCGAGGCATCAGCATGGGGTTCAAAGTTTTACAACGAAATTTATTTTACAACCTTTTCTAACGTTTTATAGTAGCGAGCAGTCGGAGCATGAAATATGGCGCTTAGGTCTACAAAACAATGTTGAAACAGAGGGCCCAGTAACTCGATTACCAACGTGAAACATGTCTAATACATTTTTTCCCGATGGGCCACGGGAGGAAAATGTATAAAAATAAAAATATTACAAAATGGCGTGTGCAAGGGGTAAAAGAATCGATATTTAAATTGTTTTTGGTGAAATTATCGACCCCAAGAACAGAGATCACCTGAGCTAAATTAACGGGCATCTTGAATGGCGAACTCGAGTACAATTGACACGCAAGTCTATGGGCGGAAGGAGAAAACCTGTCAGTTACGACCACCTTTTGAAATCATCAAATCAATACATGACCTTAAGAATACAGGGCCTATAGCAAGCGACTATCTATAGATCACCTGATATAATTAGTAGCAACATCCCTGCACGATCAAAGTATCAAGAAATCACTCAAAACAAATTCTAATATGTTTTGTCAGCTTTGGATGCTTTTCAACACGCCATGTAACAGTTATTGTTGGCACTGACGAGTAAGTAATGTCTGTTGCAACCAATTTGCAATTTTTAGGCTAAATAAGCATTGTTTGTACAACATAGCAAGAGGTGCTACCAACACACTTAATACGACGTATATACAACGGCTACCTGTCACGAACGACCACTTATTTATTTCATAGAATGTCCAGTTTTAACATTTGATGTGATAAGCAACAATATCAGCAAAACGTGCTCTTTAGTTCCATCGTAAATGTTACATGGAAATATGACGTTCCGCCAACAAAAATGCATTGAGCAAAGTTGTTCTAAATTAGCTAAAAATTACTTTTTTCATCGTGCAAAAACATTTAAAAAATAAAATTAAAAAAGTTTTTGCAAACATGATAACAAGTGGGGTCTGATTTCAATAAAACATTACGCGAGAATGACTGCTAACACACATTGCATAATGGAAATGCTTAAAAAGCACGTTTAAAAATATTCATACAAACGCGATAGATACAAATTTTGCAAAACAGGATAACAAATGATGGACTTTGATAATGATCCAAATTTTGTGCAAAAATAAATGCACTCGAACATGACCCCCTACCCACATTCGTCATCGAAACCCCCAGACGATGACATAATACTCGAACGAGCCTTTGGCCAATAAAAGCACGTTTAAAAGCCACAAAGGCTCGAACGTCCAGTTTCCCCTTGGCCAGTAATGTCCGATAAAATGTTAAAAGTCGCCCACGGACCGAACCAGATCCCCCTTTGGTCCAGCAGCGCTTAACCCCCTCACGCTTAGCAATTCACGGTATGCAGGTTGGAAAGTCGTAAAATCCGTAGCAGTAAATTTGAAGAGGGCTAGCAGGAAAATGACCGAAAAGGTAGAGAAACAACGAAGGGCGTTGTATCCACCAATTGGATGTTGAACGACACAAAAAATCCATAAAAACAGCACGCTCGGGTGACCAGGACCAGGAGCCATTGCTCAACCTAATCCCACGTTAACCGTAAGAAACCAGAGCGATGATTTCGGCCAAATTGACCGGTGGACTAGGAAACAAGCCCGCGGACAACAACATTAGCCCCCGCATATCCACCATCGATCTCGCATTGGCCGAAGATGACCGGACGGCGTAATTTTTACGACTGATCATAAACCTACTCCCACCACTTCCATTACTGGACACAATGAGGAAATGAGGATGGCAGGCCATCCAATCATGGTGGAAGAACTGGAGGGAAATTTCCAATATTGAAACAACTCAACATTCGAATCAATTCAAGTCAGTGCCTTGATGTCTGCGAATATACGTCATTGGATGGGATGGGGGTGAAGGTGCACCAAATTGGGTGGTCATATCATTCTTAATTAAAAAGTGATTTCTTGCAATTGAATTTACGTAATGTTGGACAGATAAGATAATTTCAAATGAAACTAAATGTTTTAATTCGTAGTTTATATTGATAGTAAGTTCCTGCACTATATCAAATTAAAAGACATTTCGTTTTTAGAATTGTTCCAAATTCTAGATCTCTTATATTCCCATTCAGACGGCAGGTGTTGCCATTTATCGCCCATAAAGCAAAATAAAAAGTCAAAAATAGAATTATCGTTTTTATTATCACATGTATTTCCACAAGTTGTCAAATAGTACCTCCAATAAAACGCAAGTCCCTCTTAATGTTAACAAAAAAAAATTAATATGTTAATAAGGAAAGGAGAAATTGTGTTTCGCAAGTTTGTGCAGGGTGTCCCCAAAGTCACGACGCACTTTCGATGAGCCTTCTAAATTTATCACCGGTAGCTCGAGGTTAAATCTTGTGAAGTTTTATTTGCAATTTGAGAAAATTCATCAAAACTGGCTGTGAATTAAGAGCAAGATTAAGGCGAAGCGTACAAAAACAAAGGTTGCTTTTACTAAATGCCAGAAAGATGGACAGGTTTTATGGGATATTTCAGAGAAATTTAAGGGATTCATACAAAAGTTCAGATGTTGTTGACTTAATTTTGATAAAACTTGTTTTGCTTTAAAATTAAGTTCAGGTATTCTGTAGGGATTTTTAAATAAATCTCAGAATCTGTAGAATATTATGGGTAATTGCAAGGAACTGTCGGGTTTGATACAAATCTTCGAAGCAGTAATTGGGTTTTATAGAACATTTTTAATAAATTGTAGGCGTTGTAGTGAAGTAGATAAAATTACTAGGGATTAATACAATGTTCAGAAAAGCTGATCTTTAGATGAATTTTAGAGGATGCAGTTATCATTATGTGCTGTAGTCCAGCAGAAAACAATCGGTATGAATTTTTTGCACGTTTCTTTTGCGCAGAACCTCTTGACCGCTACTGACCATCAAGAAATATGGCAATATCAATAACCCCGATGGGAATGTGGTATATTTCGGTGCCCACGGGTGTGTACAGGGGGCGTATTATACGATTAGTTTCTCGGAGCGGAAAACAATTAACAAAATTAAGCTCTATGGATTTGCCCTTGATTGCTTCGCTCGTACATCATCGACTGACTACACCCAAGATAGATGATGCTGCATTAAAGAGAGGGGAAAAAATGAGAATTATAAGTTTCATAAGTTTGTCAGATGCACGTTCCATCAGGGTTATCTGCTGCCAACTTTCAGTTTTGGGAATAATGACTTGGCTGCGTGTTAAAAACTAGAAGTGTCTTGGTCCCCATGGCCGCCATCTTTGTTTCAATTCAAATTAATTGAAACGATGCAAATGCAGTTTCAGTGTAGTACGGCCATTTTTTTTATATCCTAATAAGTGGGCTAAAGACTACACGGAAGGTATAGCAGAAAATAGTGAATTACGCATTTTGGTAGCTCAGTGGGTTAGGGGGATAAAATGGTAAAACATCGACCATGCATGTTTTTGATTCTTTTTTGCGTCTGGCGCCAGGAGCGCCATAAAAGCAAAGGGGTTGACTGGGAAATTTGGCATGGAACTAACGAGCCAGCTTATAATCGCCATTTCTATCAGCTAATTTCGATGCCGGTCCTCGTATTTACCGTCGCTTTTATGCTCCAATAACGAGATGATATGGCATTGAGCACAAATATCTTACACCCTAAATCCTAAAACAGCCAGTCGTCCAGCGCCATTATTCGGCCATTTGCATAGCCGTTATAAGGCTAATAAAAACAAAGGGACGCGAGCTAAGGCAAACAATGGCGTCATTAAAAATTGTTAACAATTGCATTTCAGGCTATATAAAAGCAGACGATACGATACAGGAAGTCGTAAATGTTTTGCCCCTAGAAGAGCGCATTTTTGTCCCCTGTAAAGCGGACGAAGAAAAAAAATGGCGTTAATTGCGATAAAAATCGCGATGTTTAATTAATTTGGTCGTTGGCAGCATTTGGCTACACGTGTATGGCGTGCTCCCAAGCCATAGCCAGAAAAATGCCAGCAATTAAGTCATAAATGCGCTGGAATTCAGCACCGAATAGCAATTGGAATTTAGCGAATCCTGCATAAACCAAAATTATGACTTAAAGGGGTGATAATAAAACTATGGTCGAAAGCACCTTTCAACGAATACCATGATATTCCCTACTTAAGCACGTCTTCAGATAATTTTTAGCAAAAATGCGAACAAAGCGTGAAACAGTACAGTTACTGAAGTGAATAAATACAGGGTGGGTCAGACAATCACATGAATAGAATTAAGCGCAGGTTAACATTTTGGTACATGTAGGTGGTCAGCCAAAACTGAGTAAAGGGTTCAGATCATTAATTTCAAGGTGTGAATTTACTGCATTCGGATTTCTAGAGCTTTTTACAAGTTTTATACTATGACATCCTCGTCATTTTTGGCAGACCACACCTAAAATATTACAGCAGTTCCTACCTTAAATATTCAAACTGTTTTCTCTACCAAATACATGTAGCTGACTAACAACGAGCTACATGTACATGTATATTTCAAAGTCTTCAAGGATCAAAGACTAATGATCTGTAAAGGAATATTTTGAAGAAATACAGTACGATATAGAGGAGTTTTTGAAAATATGCTTTGCGAAGTGTACGATATAGGAAACTAAATTAAGCTGGATATGCTTGGGTATAATAAATAACACAGGTACAGTCTATGTCAAGCTGCAAATCATCAAGTAGGAAGTCACCATGAAAACGTGCACAACATATTCATACCACAACCCTTCTTGTCCAGCTTTCAAGAATGACGCCTTCCCTAGTGGTCGCAACACATCTTTGTTGTTCTGCTGGCAGTTTGTTTTCATGGTTATTATCCAAGCCAAACAAACCTGCAAATGATTTGCTTACATCAACCTCCCCTACAGTCAGGCAATCACTGCTAGCCCACAGGCGGAGCAGGGCATATTCTGATTCGTGGGAATATCTTAAAGATTCGATTTGGCTGAAAACCACATTTTCCCAGCCTTATCCTCCTGTTCTTCCCCCGCAAAATCTGGTTCGTTTCCAGGCCCAATTAACTTTCTTGCTCAGCTAATAAGCCCTCAATTGAGCAGAAAATTCGCGAATTCCCTCAGCAACCCCCTTTTATAATGGCCAGACTGATGCAAATGAGGCATTCTCTCACCGCCTATATCCGAGCTGATATGGCTGACAAATCCAGATTTTTTCGTGGATGGCCAGCTGGAGATTCCCCATTTCTTGGCAATGAACTGATCTGAGGATGAGTCATCCCCTTTGCTCATTAATTCCCCTCCCCCATCATCTTTGTCAAGCCTGGCTCAATTTATGCACAAATATTAGCGTGCGGACGTCACAGGCCAAGGGCTGGTGAGGGGGGTGAAGGGTCAGGGGAGGAAAAACACAATTGAAAATATAGACTGCTTTCTAATTGGTTTTCTGGCAAACCTTTTAATCAACGGCCGATCGCCCTGGAGACACGAAATACAGTTTTATGCAAATGAAGCCCAGCTCCAGCAAGATTGTGACACGAAGATTAATTAGTCGGACTGGGGAAAAATGGTTGCCAAGGACCCACCTTTCGAGTGGGCTGCTCATTTTTCAATAGCGAGCATAAATAATGGAAGGCAGGCGATGGCATTTGATTAAAACTTGTTTTGCCATCTCGGCCAAGTGTATTTACAGCGCTTTTATGTTTGCTTTAATTAAGAGAAATCTCGTCCGAACGCAAAGCGAAATTTTGGACGTTCGCAATTTTTAGCGTAGGGAGAACCGACTTTGGCACCGCATCCCAAAACGAAAAATTATGTAAACGAGCTAGAAAACTAAGCAGGAAAATTATCTGCTGCCAACATAGAACAACCGAAAATGTTGCTCCAACTGTAATTATGTAAATTAGGAATTTATTTTTGCCCAGTTTGTAATTGGGAAGAAAGAGGATATACATGTACATGTAAGTCGACAGGATTGCACAAAATATTCTAACACAATTGCATCAATTATCGATGAGGAAAAATTTATTTGGAAGGGGTGACACCAATGCTGTAGAGTCTAACAAATTAATTAACCCAGCAAACTTCCCATTGCAGTCAACCTTACATAAGTTTTCAATTCACCAAAAACTTGCATCTTGATTGAAAAAAATGTCAATTGTTTTGGACACTTAAAACAAAAGTCATGGTATACATGTACTTCCCCAAGAACCAAAATGATAATTTATACGAATTAACGCATGGCTTTATACAGAGTGTAAATCGTAGCCAAAGAGGGAAAACTGGCGAATAACGACGCGTGCTGCCCTCTACCGGTGATAAAATACAACGAGATTACACTGAAATGTTTGTATGGCGCCAAATGGACGCACGTCGCCATCTAGCGAACAACTTTGCAAACCAACAATCGATTTTTTGGCATAAGAGCTTGCAGTGATTGCCCTCTATCAAGGGGTTGGCTGCCTCATGATAATTATCAGTAGTTTTGTAAATTCTATAGTCGCACATTCAAATTAATATTTGACAGATCAGTAGGTCATTGTCGAGCTGGTCATTGCCGGACATCGAAAGTCATATTCACGTACATGTATTTGGTTCACATGGATTGCCAGTAGGCGGCGCTTAAATTGCTAGTATCGAAAACGGTTTCCGTATAGGTAAACCATCAAAAGTTGAGGAGTTTAGGATTTTTAAGATTTCATGTCCCATGACATGAAAACCTTAACTCCTCATGGCAATCCTTCAGATTCATCAACTCATACGCTTTTTTATGAAATGGGAACCAATTTTGAATTTTAACGAGTTTGGTGCAATTGGTTCCAAAGTAATTACGACAGGGTGTAATTACATATGGAAATAGGAGTCTAAAACCACCCAATTTAAATAGAGTGCACAAATGTTGGCAGACTTCGAGGCACATTAGTAGTTTTAATTAAAAACCTAATTCGAGTGAAATTTGTCAGCTGATCCGTATATTTGCCTACAATATAGCGTGCTTCGGTTGCCTAGCAACAGGCGAAATTAAAATATTGATCATCCCTGGCGTATTTGGCCGGAAATTGCCGGTTTATGCTGCCCTCTAGCGTCGCATCCTCCAACTAAGGGATCGATAATTTAACAGACAACAGCCACGTTGAATTTAGACGAACAATAAACGCAGCCCTGAATTAATTTCACGGAAATGACACGAACAATTTACATGCGTGACATCTGTCCGTTACATTCACAACCTCAAAGTGACATCCGACTCAAAATTAAGCCATTATACTAAACATCGGGGTAAGAAAGACCATAACAGTAATGGTTTTAAGGTGACGTATAGTGAAAATGCTGTCAATGAAGATTGCCAGAATTAAGTTGAAGAATAAAGTCCGTATTGCTTCTCAAAAGTGGTACAAATTGCAGGTGAATAAATATCCTCAGCAAATTTTTCATGAACTTGGTAACTTCGAATTAGACTGGTTTTAGAATGCCATTAAAAATTCTAACCAAACTTTGTAAATGCTCGAAAATGACAAACTGTTTAAACAAAACAGAGTTAAAATTGTTTCAACTTACACGTACATGAACTTCCATTATAATTTTTCTTAAGTTTTAAAATCCACCCTATTAACTAACTTAGAACTCACTAACAAGTAGGCCTATGGATTCCAATTTAACACAACGTACGCGAGCAAGTTCATCGCGATAACTTAATCTAAAATGCAGCACACCGTCTTCTCACTCCGAAATGTCCTGACTAACTGAATTCCGAAATAGTGAACAAATTTGAAGAATGTTGACATTGACCTCGAGGGATTAACCACGCGACACGTGTCATCTCAAACGGCCAATCAAATCACGATAAACGAAGGACTTTAAAATAGCCTAGAGGAAATATTGTTCAAATTAACTAGAATTAAGAAAATATTGGCGCAAGGAACCTGAAAAGGAAATAACTTTCATTTTCTTTACCACCCTGTAGTAGTAATTTCTTTAGAAAGCAATTACTAAATTTCGATTTTATGAATCGGCATCTTATGATGGCAAAATTTTCTGTCGAAATAGCTTGACCATTCGAAAACCTGGCATTTGTTTGAAAGACAACTGAGTGAAATATTTATATGTACATGTACATGTACATGCCTGTTAATCCAAATCCTCAACACGATGTGATGTGAACGAACTTGGAGGACCCGAATTGTTTTATGATTTTCCAAAAGGTTCGTTCTAGCCCTTAGACAACAAATGGGTCTTTGGGGGTGAATTAAAATTAATTATGCATGCGAAAGGGCGTTCGGTTTTCCCCCCAAGGTGCCCTAACGTGGCTACCGCACATTTAGCGAAAATTAATCGAGGCACGTGTCTGCGCAAAAATAGCCATTTTCAGCGAAAAATTTTGCCAGTTTTATTAACGCCCAAGGACTTGTCTAATTCGGTTTACGCTTACAGTGTAATGGCGACGGAATTATGGGCCCACAAATTAGGCTACCTGACACTGGAGAAGATAATCATCTTATCTTAGGCCAATACATCATAGTACGTACAGTATAGGCTACCCCATTTTGTTGTACAATAAAATCCAGAAATCAGTAAAAAACACAGATCTCCCAACTAGTCCTAAAAAACAATCTCACAATCGCTACCAAAAATCCTAATCTCATAACCGGGCCCTATTGTATAAAAATGAGGAGTGTGAAGAGCTGATGGATGTGAAGAGCAGCTAGAGGTTTGCAAGTTCCCTAAATAAGTAACATTTCGCGTCTCGTCACATGGAAACCTCAACTCCTCGCAGCTAATCCTCAGATTCAGGAACTCCCTCTTCAGTTTTTATGAAATATGGTGATTTTGTCTAAATCATGGCCCCTGTCTAAATTCGTCCAATAATTCCTAAATAATACAGTAGTAAGCCTACTTAAAGAAACCCATCAATTGGCATAATAAGACCACAATACAATTAAAAACTATATACCAATTAATATACATGTACAATGTACATGTAGTAAAGTTACAATGTAAATCATTCCCAAGAATTTAAAAAATGGTTCACATCAGACATCAATCGACAGCGAGCCAAAAGCCCCTTGTTTTATGGTGCCATCTAGCGGTAGAATTTCAAGTCATACGTGAAAGACCCTTATTAGAGCGTCTTAAAGTACAGCTCTCAATTGAGAGGAGACGCAGTACGTGCACAACATTAAATCATTTGACGAATCTCTAGATTGTCGTTAAATGTCATTGATTAAATTTATGGTGGCAGACAGCGAAATAATAAAAAGATGGCGAACAATGTTTTCGGAACAAATGGCGGTGTAATGATGGGGAAAAGATAGATGAAATCTACTGATCGTCAAATCCGAAAAAAAATCACCCACAGGGAACGAATAAAAACGAGCAATAAAATGAAAATTACTGAATAAAAAAATGCCGAGATAATGAAATTAAACAGAACTCGATAACAGCAAAGCAAAGTTTAAAAGAATGTATAAGGACTTTAATTGTAAGCAGAATTAATCTCACCACAAACATCTCATTCAGACGCCATTTTGATACATTCATTTGCACATGATGCGTTACACATGGCGTATGATTTTCGTAAAGGGGCCTGTTGTCAATTGAAAAAGAGTCATCCATAAAACCGAGTTGTAGTAAAATTTTGATGTTGGTAAAGGCTGTTCATGTATCTTTTCCTTTTTTTTTTTTACAAAAAATGTAGGATAAAATCATCATCAAAAATGTCCATACAGCGGTTTTTTTCCTTTGTGGAGAGTAGATTGGCATGACTTCTTTCTTAAACAATGGATTTGTGTGACAGATTCAATATTTTTGAGCAACTTTTGTTTTGATAACAATTTCCCCATATTTTTTGGTCAATGCTGATACCATCACTTGTTAGGTGGTGGGAGTCTATAAATCACGATGTTGAGTTTACATAACACTAGAACGTTCCCTAACTGTTTGGTCGACCTAACAAATTCGAGTACATACATTTGGCCAAAATCAACGTTAGTTAATTACGAGTAAATAAAACCACAAGCGCCCAGACGACGATTAACTCATTAACAATTCAGCTAATGCAAACACCGGTGCACTGCCAAGGGCCAACACCTTCGCCAGCTCAAAATATGCAAAAGAGATAGTTGGTGACGACACTGTATATTATTTGCACATAATTATGGATTTTTTAGGCGAGGAAACGTTTAGGTTCAATGCTCTGCAGAGGTGGCGAGAAACGCGCACCCGGTTCAAATATGGGATCAATTAGTTGAACAAACTTGAGCATCCAAGTTGAGCCTGATAATTAAGGGTGTAAGGGATAATTTTGATACCCCCGTGCATTTTTCCATTACTTTTAATTAAAAATCGGGGTTTTATGCATGCGCGTTCGTAGAGTATGCGCATATTTCTAACGGTGAAAACGGGCTCATTAATTAATTAACGCGGGAAGAGACAGGGCCTTTAATAAATGCAAGAGCTTTCTGACAGGGGCGATAAAAGTTCATCTACAGTTTAATAAAAAACACAGGAGGAAAAACGTGTGCAACCTAAACGTCTGCACCCTGTCGCAGAATCATTTGGATGTCAACTAGCCTATAAGTTCGAAGCAAGTGAATCAAATGCTCAACAGGTTTCCGTGTAAGAAAACAATGAAGAACATTGAAAAATTATTAGAAACGGCTTAAACTCATTGCCAAATCACTAGTGAACAATGTTTTGGAGTTTGAATTTGCGTAGTTGTTAAAAAAATATGTGTTTAACTTTAGTAATATCAGTAGGGATGATTTTGCTAGGTCATTTTTGGGAGTTTACTTATATATAAATGTACATGTATGCCTCCCTCCAATATTTCCAGAAAACATCGTTTTGGAAGATACTACCATGAGATTTGCCATATCTCATATGAGAACTTGCATTGTAAGTGATATGAGTCCTGCCAGAAACGACTAACAGAAGAAACATGGTAATGGATTTGCAATATCTGTTTTGCCTGTAATTTAAAAAAAAAATTCCAAACATCATGAATTTCTAATTCGAACATTTACAACTTACAAAAATGTCTTCTTTTCGTTGTGGAAATGAAAACGTAGATGACAGGTTTGCATCATGTGTGCATTGTAATACATTTCAGACGAATTTCCAGGTACATTGTCTGTAAACAATACATGTTTCTCAGCGTCTTCGTTTGCATAAACAATGATAACAGTTATTAAAGATTAATAAAGATGGACAAATCAAGTTGTCGAGGTCAGCAGCCGATGTAATAGGCTCCTAATGGCCACCTCCACTTAAGACGTTTTCTTGGCTGATATCGTCCCGCACCTTAGCGCAGTTATTTAATTTAATAAATGATGGGACGAGAAGGAACGAGAGAGAAAATTGGTCTAACAAGTACGGGTAACTCCCCCAGTGCACTCTCTCACCATGAACACATTACTCCAAATTGGATTCGAGCTAGGAAGTGAGCGAGCGACGAGATTATTCCAGTAGCCTACAATAAAATAACGCCATTGCTAAAGTAGTAAAGAAACTGAAAAACGAGAAATAATAGAAGCTATCTGTGCAAATAACAATTACTGAATTAAAATGTAAACGAATTGAGGCCTCGTTTGAAAATAGGCCGAGAAATGAGAAACATGAGAAAGTGACTCAAAAGTTGGTAGTGATAGCCTAACTCCTGGGCAGCTAAATAAAAATTAAGTTTCCTGGTTGGGATTAGGTTTCGCTTACACAATAAAATTATAGCTAGGACAGAGTCTTGTTTACTAAACAAGCATGGTTGACAAACAGCGCATCACCAAAGTATCACCCAAGGCCACTTGTTGGATTTTGCACAAAAAATTAAGTAAATAAAACAACGATATCAAATAATATCATCATAGCTACTTGCTGAAATTTGCAAAGAAAAATTAACGTTCTCAACCAAACAAATGTTTGTTGGAATGCTCGCTAGATGGCGTTCGCTCCACAAGGGTCGTTCGAGGTACCCTTAGTGCCATTACTGCATCTCCCAGCTATAAGCTATTTATCCGTTCAATGGCCAAATGAAACCTAAGGCGAAACTGGAGATTTTTACAAGCAGTTCAATATTATTGCTGGCACATCGGCTCGGCGGCGCCATGGCAAAGGGGCCGGGTTTTGTGCTGAGCAAATAAAATCAAACTAAAATGCAGTCAGCCTGAAATGCATTGGCGAGAGTCGGTGCAGCGTGTAAAACTTATGTATCCAGGGGTTGTAATGGGGGGGCCTGTGGGGTAATGCGAGCGCAAATTCAATAAAACTGATCCATGAAAACATCGATGTTGACGTTTCTTGGTAGGCCCTCGCAGAATTTAATGCCAATGAAGAGCTGATTTTGTGTTTGCAGGGCGCGATACCAGTCGGCCATGTCAGAGCGGTTTTACCCCAGACTTCCCAACGACTTTTTCGGAGACAACGCAGTTTTAAATTGCGAAGGCATCTCCAAGAGTGATGAATAATCCATCGAGAAAGTGTGTCATGGGAAATGGCCACCGTTTGGATGGTCTCCAAATGTTTGCAATGTTAACAACTTGAACTGGCAACTCAGACATGGAGCCCACATTCGAGAGGCTATCATGTCAGCAGCGATGGCAGACTAGCTGACAACATGCCAGCGCATCCAAATTTAAGGAATTTCACTCAATGAAGGGTAATTTGGCAATGACATCTGCATTTCGGTGGCTGTGGATGTCAGCTTAAATTCGATATGTGCTGAACATGAAGTCGTTCGGGGAACAGTTCCAACAAAAACTTGCCAGGCAGGTCAGATTGTAAGATACGCATTTTATAATATCAAATACTAGCAGAATCATCGTTATCAAGGTCAGTTCAGCTACCTGCGTACAGCGTCATAAACGAATTAAAGATACAAACTGACAAGTAACACATTGAAATGAAACATTTAGGGACAGCCTGCTTTATAAACATCTACTATACGCCATGATGAAAAAACAAACATTGTAAATTCATTTCCATGATTATCAGGTTATGTTTCCTAAGTTTCCCCTCATATTTTATTGTCTGTTATGTAACGAAACAATCTACATTGAACCATTTTTGGTAATAACCAAATATCATTTAATCAATTCAGTGATTTTTCTCATGCAAAAATGTGTTTTGTAGCATGCAAGTTAATGGAAAAGTCAATGTACATTCATTACATGCTACAAAACAAATTTTGCCTATGCAAATCACTGGATTAACACAATGATAATTTAATCCAATTGAATATTCAGTTAAACCTACTGTACATAGCTGTTAAAAATTTAGTCTGCTTATACAGATATTACCGTTAATATTCCCCTTGATTTTCACTGAAAACTGATTTCATATTCGTTGATTTTTCTCGATAAATATTATTTCCCTGACATTTCCTTATTTTCCGGAATCCGTAGTCACCCTGTACAAAGTAGATTTATAAATCTATTCATTATTGTAGGCTCGATATGAACTTGCATCAATGGTAATTTATGCAGAATCCTTTACATCTTTTGCTTACTAAATATAGCTTACTAAATACAGCGTTATTTTACTAAATACAGCAAAATAACCATTGCTCAAATTATTGACAGTAAGGTCTTTACTGTAAGATGTCAAGCAGTATAGATTGATCCTTTCACTGAAATATACATTGGCATTGTAATCAATAGCATGATCATTTTCTGAGAAGTCGAACCTTTTCATTATACTTCTTAGAACGGTCAAACCAATCTACTTACAGGCGTAGCAATATCGATGGCAAAACGAATTGGATAACCAAATGTCAAGTATTTCGTTTCCAACATCTCAATTTTATAAGAAATGAGATTTATTAAAATCAGGATAACCAACATCACATTTAGTCTGCCACGCAAATCTGAGGCCATTCTCGGTCCTGCCTTACTCACTGATTGCAAAGACGAAACTCCCAATAATCTCAAAATTGAATTTTTCACTTCAATGACAGATGTTTCCCATACTCATATCAATACACTCATTCAGCGCACTGAATGATGAAAAAGCGAACTACAAAGGAAGCATTTTCATAGAGAATGCCCCTCTACAGGGCCACGGTGCATTAAGATGCGCACAAAATTGAAAACCAAGCTCGGTAAAACTTTCACGAAAAAGTAATAAAATACTCGGTCAAGTGAAACGAGAATCAAATATGGTTGCGAAGGAAATTCGAGTCCCAGGATACAGGCAGTCGAATTTTACAACAGAAGAAAACGAAAAATGGCAAACAATGCTCATGCGATGGCCATACTGCATGGTTTAACAATGTCAATTTGCAAACGAAATAATTACAAAGTAATTAAGGAATGCTTGGGCTGCATAGCGAAAGAATCTTCCTTATTTTCGATACATACTGTACAATGTTCATAAATCCGTACATTATGCTACAAGGCATAATTTGGATAATGACAAAACGGCACCATAAATAAACTTAGCGCGCATTTCAGAATTGAAGGTTTGATCCTGTAAGTCGGGCTTAGTTAGCTGTGGGTTTCTTTCCTGTTTCCAGAGAAGGAGATACGCCAAAGACGATTAAATCTTATTAAATATCAATTCCACGAGCTCTCTGAATATCTCCCTTATTAAATGCTCAGCGGCGTTAAATTAAAGGCGGCTTAATCATCAGAGGGTTCACTGACCCCGGCCTTAAATCGTCTCAGGGAAAACTGAAATTGAATTGTCTAATGGAAATGACTCATCCCATAATCTACTAATTAAGACACTAATAACTCGTACAACTTAAAAAAAACGGCGTGAAAAATGAATGCCGACAAAACTTAATTAAGATCAAGACAATCGAGTTTCCCATTATGATTTATGTATAACGAATTGATTAAACCAGTCAAATTAGTAAAGCGATGTCTTCCCATTCACATTATAGTTAATGTAGATCGAATAAATAGTAAAACATTGCACAATGTTAACACATCTGTGCTTTACAAAGATATTGCACGTCCACTTTTTCAAGTAGTTCAGACTCACGTTTATATGTACATTAAAGACCTCATTTCCTGGTCACATACACATGGTTGTTTCAATAATGATTATTGCCACAGTACGTTTTTCGTAGCCTCAGTTGAGTATTGTTTGAAATAAAAATCACAATTAGTGCAAATTGTGATTTTTATTTATTATGATGAGCTTAAAATACATTGCAATGACAGTCTCACATCTGTATTAGAAGTGGTGAAGCGATTAGGGCATTTGAACGACCATGTTTACATGCAAAATATTAAATTGTCGGGATCTCAATTTCATACAAGGCATATGTTTATATGTAGAAAACTGATATGCAGTAAATTGGTTTAACAAACGTATAATGTCACTGTTACAAGCTCCCCATCCGTTATGATGCCAAAATACGAGTACTAATGACAGTATGGCATTTATTGCTAGTCATTTGGCAATCAACATATACTGTACTTACTTTTTTCTAAGCTACTATGGGGTTGTGCATAAAAGACAGCCCTAGTGCACATCCATTACAACTGATAGAAAACAGCAGATGCCGCAGCAATTATTTGTAAACAGAAGCTTGTATTGTGTGCAATACAAACAACAACAAAACACCATCAGAACAAACTGAGATTCGATCAATTTTGCGACTCTGTCGAAACTCTTATACGGTACATGTAGTACAGTATATTGACTGAGGACGGGTCTAAGGGGAGGAATCTATAAAGCGATCCAGGAGACAAGCAGACAATAGTGGACAGTAAAACAAAGCCAAAAATGAAAGTCCATTATAAGCGCAGACAGATTTATCGGTCTAAGTAGGATCAGTTCCAGGAGGGTTCAAATATGATAACAAAAGTTCAAATCAAGCCCACGTAATATGACAGCGATCGAAATGGGCAAATATGCTTACGTCCAGAAATGAAACTGACCATTCTTGGAAGAAGGAAAATCGATGCTCAAACAAACTGCTGACCATACACAAAAGCCGCTGTCATGAAAACTCCGAAAACAAAATTAAATGCTATTGGCAATATCCAGTGATGTTTTCATACAAGCTCATCAACAGGAAATTTCAGATAGAGGAAAGTCGATCATGAAAACTTTTCGAAATATTTACTATTGGAAGAGTTATGTGGAAGCAACAATTTTGAAATTAAATTAATTGCCACGTAGTTGGGCTAAGTTGCAACGTACTACAGGTTGTAAGAGTCTGGCATATGCCATTGTACAGCCCCCTGATTATTCCACGTCTCTACAAATTTGCCTGACAATTCCAGGCATGGGGGAACCCTGTAAAAAGTTAAACCTGTTGCACCATTTTCTGTTTTTTTGTCCATGCCTGATATTTTTGAAAAATAATAAATGCGATTAATTAAGATACCCACCATGCCATTCGACACCAATCTAATTGTAGTTAGAAAAATCCGCAGTATGGACGACATTTCCAAGAAAATCAGATTCATCTCCCATACGATATCATGGAGCATGCCAGCCTGGAGGTACAATGCTCGCCTATCGATTTCTTTCTGCAGCATAAAACAGTTTTTTGACAAATTCTTGGCTAATATTTCATTGATTTTCTGTCTTTCCAGGTTTTAATCCGAAACGATTCATCGTTCGTGCGGACTAATGCAAACGCAATTGAGGTCTCCTATAAATACAACGGCAAACTGAATTTGCAGGCAGAATTTTGTTTACCGACATATACACTGGGAGCAAGACGATCTATTTCGAGATGTTGCTAAGATATGGCGGGCCAAGACAAGTATAAACGACTGACGATTGAAGACACAGAAGGACAGCCTGGGGACACCGTCGAAGGGGAGTCGCTGAAGACATTTTTAAATGGAAATGTTTGCAAAGTGTTGGTGGAAAAATACTACTGTATCTTCACAGCACTGTAGCAACAGAAACTTCCATTTTTGGGCGCCCGCAAGTAACATATTTGCTAATTGAATTATTTATTAGAATAACTGTTAAAACCAAGACTAATATTACTCGACAGAATTTGGATGCTCTGTCCAAGTAATTTATGACGACACTTGTGAAAAGGAACTAGAATCCATACGTTGGCCATACAATCAATTACACCACATTCACCCAAAAGAACCATGTAGGGTAGGGAATACGCATGTTATTTATGAAGTGTAATGCAAGTAAGAATGCAGAAATGCAATGCAATTAAATACGAATAAGATGTCTCCTGACAACAACAGGTGGGGAAAGGTAAGTTAGGGACCATTGTGAGAAAATGGTTGCCCCTTATGATGCACACGACGATAACATCATACTTAACCACTTGTGATGATTAGTGTCATAGTTGATTGTTTACAGCAGGTTACCTGACCAGTATACATTTTCTGAATTAAAACGATAACTAACACAGTTTGAGCGAAATGGATAATTCAGTCACAAGCATATCGTGCAATTAAAGAATTTTGATTAAAATCTGTTGGAATGTTCGAAAATTGTGATTAAATTGAATTATTTCATGCTTCAAAATTAAACTAAACGAATAGCTAAACATGCACAGAAACATAATGGCAGCCAATAAGGCGAGTTACTGTTACAGGGTCTACTGAACTAATTTCAAAATTTCCCAGGAAATTTAGCTAAATTAATGCAATATTTAGCATCTTTAGTTATATCTAAAGGCATTTTAATGAATATTGTTTATAGGTTGTTAAATGTAGACCGTAATGTGGCGATTAATTTGAAATTGAAAGTTACCACGTTTCAAAACGAATTCCAGTATTTCCAGCCATGTAGACGTTATGTATTCAATAACGCAACTTGTACACTGAACATCTTGATTTCCGAACTTTAAAGACGTTGTGGAGTCAAGAAGACCATCTACAGTCTTCAGGCAACTTTCATCTGTCTCATCAAATGCGAAAGATATGGGCCCCGGGGCATCTCAATTCCCATATCTGCGTCGTCTTTGAATTATCTCACGTGATTAAAAATGGCGGTACTTCCGCTCGGAAAACGTTCGTCTTGGGGTCTACGAGAGTTAATATTTTAATACAGCAAATTGGGAGTTTGCTGCGTGGCACAGCTCCAGGACACAGCGATAAGGATAATAACTCCCTTTGTGGCAATTGTGTTCAATGCCCTTGCAGAGAGATAGGTCGTATGGAGCCATTTTTACACACAAAAAAAATTCAATTCCAGATGTTCAAAACCATATACACTGTATTCGAGTGGCTGGCGTATGGTTTATATGGGATGAGGGGGAGAAATTTAATTTCCATTAATCGGGCGCCATCGCTGAAGACGGTTATAACATTTTATGATACAATCGGACGAGATATTTATCAATTTGCGAGGGAACAGCTTGCTGCGAGAAACCACCAAGACTCCCTTCAGTAAAGGCGTTCGAACAATGTATTACTCGTAAACTTTTAAGAGGGATTTCCCTCATTTTAGTAGATAGAAAGCCGACCTAATGAAGCTGAACTTTACCATTTCGAATTTTATAAATTTTCTCGAATCTGCAAGAGGCGACTGTGGGGCAAGAAATAACCGTCATAATAATCAAGAAGTTTAAATGTCTGATGACAAACTTTCAGATACTTGAAAAAGACGTATTTTGATACATTTTTCTGTTATAAAATCTGAAAATCACGAATTTTGACGACAGAATGCTTAAACTTTCCCTTATAAATTAAATTTATAAATTCAGTGAATCTCAAACAGTTAAGTACAGGGTTCATACTAAAATTTACAAAATCATTTCCCTGACTTAATTTCCCTGACAACCCAAGTAACTTTCCCTGACTTATAAATCGTGTAGAACATTTTTTTGGTACTTGTCCATTAAGGGAACTACATATTATGTTAGGGTAGGTAAGGTTAGGGTAGGTATAAATGCTCAAAAAACCTAACCAAACCTAACCAAACCTAACCTAACCTAACCTACCCTAACATAACAGGTAGTTCCCTTAATGGACAAGTACCATTTTTTTAACTTTTGGAAATGGTCAGCAGAAATCTCAAATTAATTAATAAACACGTAAAAAAAATATTTTTTGGGTATTTTTTGGGATGGAATTTATTTCTCAATTTTATTTTATTGAAAACTGTTATTTTCCCTGACTTTCCCTGATTTTACAGCAAAAAACGTAGTTTTCCCTGACTCTCCCTGGCCATTTTGCTCTTCCCTGACATTCCCTGACTTTCCAGGTGCGTATGAACCCTGAAGTATCAGCTTCAGTTTTCTGATGAATAAATCGTGTGTTCTAGCTAAATTTGTTCAATTTATAAATAACATTGCATACGAAATTAACACAAATACGTCAGTGTAACTGACGACTCAAATTTATAGTGTAATTTTTAAGCACCGTTGCTTTAAAAAAAAAAAAACATTTAATTCAATGGCTCAAATAATGTCAAGATAAAACTATTTTTGATCAGTGCATTTAAAGGGAAAGGGCGAGCAACTAAACTATTAAACCTGGAATCTCGTTTCATAACTTTGACCAAATAAAAGGGAGTTTATAAAGACACAATGAAGCAACTTGTATAGTAATTTTCTATAGATTTTGACCAGAAGCTCATAAGCCAGCACGGCCCTATCTCGCCGCCAGATAACAGACACATTGTCTATTGTTTTGCTCACAAACTGCTCGCTGTTGCAGGCTTTTGCACAAGCTCTCCACATAAAAATGAACTTTTATCACCGTCGAGACGTTATTTTCCCGCTCATAAATAATTCCAGATTTACGCAACTGTTTCAATTTGTGCGATACATCCCTTGAAAGTCATTCAAACTTGATATTTTCCCCCGGCTTTACATTCACTAAACATCAGCCATTTATTCTTAAATTCCCCGCATCATGAGTAGAAGGAGAAAAAAACATTTGTTGCAAAAAGATGGAAATGCTCTCAGAGGTCCCATCTCGCTCGCAAAACATAAATAGTGGACCAAGGATGCGAGTTATAAATGACGTCAGCCTTAATATTGATTTAGATACAGACATAAAGGAAAATCTAGAAATACACACGTATAGAGAGCCATCACAGGCAGGTATATGTATATACACTGTACGTTGCACTGGTGGACCCTTGTGCTCCTTGTACAAAAATCAACATAAGAAATCTGTGTATTTTCAGAGACGTACAGCAAAAACTTCCACGCAAAGCTGTGCGATATCGATAATACAGCATCTTATACACGTTCTCTAATAAATTCAGATAAGAACGTGTATTCAAACGTTATTTTCGGGCTAAGCTGAATAATCTTCGTTGAATACGAGCTTATATTTTGCATACGCCATCACCGAACATGCATCAGATTTACACAGAAATAATATATTAATAAAATATGAAATATTTTGAATATTGATTAATTTTTGCAGTATCCTAAATGAAACTGAACTTGTTGAACATGTTAGAATTTGAGGCCCACTCTGCTCAAAATAAAACTACATGTATGAACCATAACTATAATATTGAACAAGTTTATCACATGATAGGCCCTATAGTAAACATGCTAGGTAAAATTAACTTGCTGCAACTGATTAAAAACATTACTGTAATTCTTACCCATTCGACGTGCAATGATGACAAACAGGTTAAGAGTACAAACGATATTTCACGTGTGACTTACCTAAAAATTAAGAAAACAAAAATTAGGCAAAATACGAAAGTTAACGAAAACACTTAATTACAAATAACAAATCGATGGTCTAAAGCGCAGCTATTGTGTCCATTTTTGATTAAAAATGAGTTAAAACTTGTATTCAGACTCGTAAACAGTAGGTCATAGCAGCTCTTACAATAGACGTAGACATACAAGCATTTTTTTACATAAGCAAACCATCTCAATTTCCCTGATATTCCATTAAGTGGGAATCCTGCAGAGAGACTGTACTGATGAATAGCTAGTTTGTGCAGTATACAAAAATGACACCTGTCCTCGCTGTCTAAATTTATCCTGTTTTGTTGTTGTTGTCTACCTTAATGTGGCAAATGTGGATAGATACATTTGACATTCTCTTTCGAAGCAAATCTCAAACTGATTCAAAACAAGCTCAATAAAGATAAGATTGCCATTTAACTGTCAGAGAATGTTTGTCAGCTGTTCTCTGTAGCCAGAGCATAGCGACCAATTAATGGATTATTAATAGCCCCAGAAGTAAATGTCAGCTGAATGACGCAAAAGTTCGATGTCATGTCTAAAACACCATTCATCGAGCTAAACTGGTCTCGCACTTAGTTTAGGAACAGATACTTTCTTGACATATTTACTGGCAGTTAAAATCGGTATCAAATATACAAAAAATGGCAACATTTTCTGGTAGTTGGACATCGACATATACCTCGCATAGTTGTGTAAAACAAGACTTTAAAATTCTTCTAGCGAAATAACGCTAGATGCATGGTTGCCTTTGCCACTTGTTTGGTGTGTGCTTTTACAAAATTTATTTCCACCAATAAAGACGTCGTATATCGAGGAAAGAGTAAAAGCAAGCATAAAAGGAAAATAAAAACATCTCAAGTGACCCTAAAACCCAATCTCCTGACCAAATCTGATTTAGGATATGGCAACGGGGTGATGTCAAAAATACACAAGCACCCATGACGGCATACAAAACGGCTCAAAAACTGATTTTTTTCTCGATAGGTGGCGCTGTCCGCCATGCAGCATCTCAGCTTCAAATTCAGTCATGCCATTGATGTACTTCATGCTTAATATATGCCGCATCAACCACATTAGTCCGATTTCATTTCCAGAATAACCTTCGAAAGAGGATAACGAACTAATCCTTTCGTGAAATATAAAGCTATGTCGAGCTATATAAATGCATTAATAATGGCATATATAAATAAATTAAATCACTGCACCATTTTTCGAGGAAATTAGTGATTTAAAAAAATCGATGATGAATACCTTAATTGAAAATCAACAGAAAATCTTATTTCTCGACAAATAAAATCACTCAATAAAAAAAATATTAAGGTCTCTTTTAATGACATCGACCTTTTCAAACACTTGTGTGAGATTTTCACTGGAATCAAAAATGTAATTATCAGTGTGCAAATGAGTTAAGAATTAAACATACTGTAACTAAAATAAAGCTTGTTATTAATTTCAACCAAAAAGTCAAACATTTGCTCTAAAAGTGGACAAGATACGTCTAAATGGTCTATCTTCATTTAAAATATTGTTATTTTCAGTGTAGTCAGCTTGTATGCAGTAGTTTTTAACATTCCATGGAAACAAGCCAACAGATAAAAACCACACTGCAACTTGCAAACTATAGTGTTGCCAAGTGGATAGTGTCGTCCATGGTGGTGTTACTGGTTTAGGATCTAAAGTGCTGAATTCATGTACAGTTTGTCACCTTTTGCAGATGCTAGATCAGCTAGTCACCCTGCACCGTTGGAAATGAGTCCCAAAGACAGAATTGGATGGGCTCAAACTTGGTAAACCCAGAACAGGAAGAAATAAAGGAGCAAAAAAAAAGCATAATTGAAAAACTAAGAGGGCATATTCAGTATGGATTTGGAAGAATTCTCCAAAGCGGGTCGAGGATTAGGGTCTCTGAAAACGAAACCTTCGAAAAGCGGTGCGAAAACGGCGAGTTGGAGACGAAGATGAAAAATTTAAAAGTAATCTACTCAGTATGCATGACGAAATCTCATTACGCGCCAGCTTTCTCTAAAACCCGGAGATTCCGACCCGCAAATGTGTCCCATCGTCGTGCTCGTCGCCTGCATCTGCCATTAACTTTATCTGTCAGGCTGTTTGGCGAATCCATATTTATACGAAATTATGGGGCTCACCATGGAGCGCCCTGCATGTTTGGTGCCAGATAAATTATTTACGAAGCGAATCTGCATACTCGATGGGCACACTTTAAATATCTATACAAGACTTGAGCTTATTAAGCGTGAGAAATTGCCTCCTGTCTGCTTGGGACTGCCACCAACCTGACAGTAGTTTTACGACAAACGAAAGTCGACATCAGCTGGCCTAGCTGCACGATATTAAATTATAACCCCTTGTAAATAATAAACTACTTTCTTGTTTATCCTTGCAAACGGATACTGGGAAGTTTCTGGCTGCCTGAACAATACCAACACGCGCATACAATTAAATGCCTCATAAAGCTTGTTTTTATTTCGACAACACCGTCTGCATTGTCTGTCAGCACTTCGTACGCAAGGGCATCAAACCTCTTCAAAACAAAACGTTCTGTGCATAATTTACAGGATTTTTGCATAAACCCCAGCCGACTGATTTACGATTTTCCGGCGAGATTGGCAAAGGCAAACGACTTCTTTTAGAGTACAGTTCATTCTTAAATTAGCATGGGCGTGCTGCTATTTGTTAACGTGGTTTATGTACAAGAGTCAACCAACCTTAACGAAATAAACAAGATATAATACAGGGTTACAAGTATAAAACTGGGTGCTCGTGAATGCTCACTGATAGTAATCGGTTGACGATTTAACCTGGCTTGTTGGACAATTTTAGTTCCCAACTTGCCAAATTATCGTTATGAAGTTCCGCATAAGTTTCTCCCCAAAATCAGTTATTTCAGGTCAAGTTTTTAAATGTTTTGCATTATTTACATTGCCAAAAACACTCGCAGAATTCATTGCTAGCCCCACATTAACAGTTTTTAAGACTCATTTTGTCCATCTATACAACGTTTAGATTACCTGTCTACATGTATTATAAACTATTAAAAATATGGTAATCGATTAACCGTAAAGATGACAACACTTCCTACATCTTATCAATCGTCAACCAATTAAAATGCAACATTTCATCGTTTTCGAGATACATACATGTATATTTGCAATACATCACGGATTATCCTCACCCTGTGATATCCAATAAAGAAGAACTACATCTAGGCAACAAGAGTGGATTATTGCGACATTATAAACCGTACACCCCAGATAAAGAGGCAGGTTGACATTACAATTTGTACCACAATATGCAGTATACTGAACACGAAATGTTCACTTATTCCATCATTAAAACAGTTTTGACATCATAGTTTTAAATGACAATAGAGCTTTGGTTTGAAAGATGCTTCTGTTTGGTTATCTGTTAAAAAAAATAATCTGTCGCGCTTCCGTTATTGCATCAAATTCAAGTTAACTGACAGTATACGGTATTACAAAGTTGCAAATGGATAAACAAAATCGAGAAATCCAATGGGAAACGGAAGGAGAAAAACCAACCTGTGGCGCACGCCACAGTCAAGGTTGGATAATAATAGCATTTAATCGCACTGATTTAATTAATGCGAATGTGCGTGGAGATAATATTCAGTTTCAGGCCTTTGTCAAAGTGAGTTATAATGAGATTTTCATTATAATTTTCGGCGCCTAGTGAGCATTTTTCCAAGTACACAATGTTAAAGAGGAACATTGCAAAAGCAGTTAACCGATGGCGATATAAAAATTGCGGAAATATTCGCAAAAATGGTCGGCTTTAATTAATTCAGAAGGACATCAACAGGCTATTGCCAGGTTCCCTGACAGAACCACGACTTATCCCTTTTTTAAACCATTTCCCTGACCACCCTGACCCTATACAAATGCAAAACAAACAAGCCTGTGTTGACTGTCAGATATAGCTGCAGTGTATATATATTGTACGTGAAAGCAAGACGTTTTCAACAAACAAACAAATCACATTTCACTGAAGTGGAACCAACTCTGTATTTATTCATTCAGCATTCTTTGCAGGACTTGTATTAAAATATACATGTATCCTATTTCCCAACATTTCGGATAGTAAAACCGATTTGAACAAAAATAAACATGATGATCAGCAAAGTAGCCTATCTATGAAATCTTGAAAATCCTTTGGTTCCGGACACCATCTGATACAATCTGCATAGAAATTATTTGTAGTGCCATTGCTTGTTGGCTATTAACAATTTAGGTGGCGCCATTAGCCTGACAATAACTCTTTCAGCCTGCATTAGCTCCAATAATTGACGTTCTACAGGTTTACACCAAAATTGGGCTAACTGGCTGTCCAAAATCACCGTAATCTATCTATCTCCCTCCACCCATTTAATCAACCTCAGCATATTCGCTTCAAATTAGTCAGCCATTTCGTAAAAAGGAGATAAATTAATGAAAGCTCCATTTGCCATACTCGCATCTGCACTGCTGTTACCTACGTCATTAAACCACATAGTGCTTTTAATGGCGTATGTATTCACTGCCATACACAACCGAACAACATCAAAATAGACAAGTTAACAGACAGTCAATGTGCAATATCTCATTCAACAATTTTATACACACCGTCACCAACGGCTGCACACATCATGAGAGATGTGTTACATGACCTGATATACATGTACATGTACATATAGCTTAAACGAGGCTGTATACATAGGCCTGTATGGCATTAAATAACAGGCTTAGCTTAACAAAATGGTTCACTTCAAACAATATTAAAGTTATTTACCATTTTAAATACCACTTATTGTGTAATTGCTCAAATAATCCCTACTTTATTATATAACCGCTGTTAAGTTATCTGTAGTTCACGTAAAATATGCCAATTATCTGCAAGATATTTAAACTCGATGTAATACCATTTACTCCAAACTATTCCTGGAATTATGACCATGAGGACTGAATGACTATACAAAACAGACTTATGCCTTATGCAGGTATGTACATTATTGACATAAATGGATGCCAGGAATTGTAAGTTGTCATAAACGCTAGACCTACACTGATTGATCAGACACGTGGAAGTCCATAACTATAGCAGAACCACGAAGTGATGGAACTGGGCTGAAAACGCTGACCAATAGAATCCAAACGCCAGTTTGCGATTGACTAAGTCTAGTATTTCGCATACAGCGCCACTGGTGAGAGGAAGGAGCTCAACAAAAAAAAAACATTGGAGGCGCTTCAGCTCGAGGCGTCAGCCATTTCCCTTTCAACATCTTAAAACCAGACATCCCTAATCGATAAGCGACACCTCTCTGATTGGCTGTCCTTCAGTTCCACCAGTTCGTATTTCTACTATAGCATTTGTCGCCAATTTCTGGTATTACATGGTCGTATCATGTCCATATATGGTCCATATTTACTTTTTCCAACCTGGTGTATTCGACATCAGTAGAAGGCTACATCGGCCATGCAAAGAAATGTTTTTCAAACTGAAACGTCGATTACGTTAACCGATGACAGCAAGCTTAATGGTACTTGCACCAGACCACGAAGAAAACTGCTAAATGTATGAACGACCAATAATGTTAAGGTTAACGAGTTCAACTTCGAAAATAGGTTCTTGAATTTGGTAGTCTCAAACTTGGGCGTACGTTAGCTGAAATGCCACAGCACACACCAAGGGGAGTTTTATCGAGCGTAGCACCTTCATTTTTCTCACGGATCTGGATCGCGTATATATCATCGCCAGGAATAAAAGCATTTTGCTGTTTACGAGTTAACGACAGATTATTAGTAACACTTGGGGAAACAACCACTTCGCGCATTATCTTTTGCCGAGAGCGGGGGAAGTCTGAAATGTCACGAGCAGGATCTCAACGAAAATCGAGAACAAATTTAAAGCCAAAACACTGCTCGGAGTCAGAAAAATTGAAAAATGTCATATTTTCAATTTTCAACATTCTGCCATCCCAAGGCTAAAACACATGCCACGAGCTAAATTGTGACCTATAGTATAACAAATAGACGTTAAATGTTTATGTCATATCATCTTAGTTGGAGTGCTAGGATTGGTCAAATGTTCATGAATAATAAAGTGACGTTCAAGTATTGTTATCAATTTGACGACAAATGATGATGGGAAGAATTAAGTGGGTTAGCCTTATTGTTAATTGCTGGGGCGTAAAGTCCCAAAAAGGTAATCAGATTATATAAAAATTAATTCAAAACTAATCTCATCTTAATAATTCTTATAAGATTTTCTTCAAAATAATTACATGAAAAAACTCTTTAAAAATTCAAAGACTGCTGAAAAAATCAATACAGCTGAACTTTCATTTTACTGCACTATGTCAGCGAAATAGTTAGCCTATTAATTTCCGTCACCAGGGGTCAGAGAATTACCATAAAGCTGACAATTAGTGTAACTTAAGGAGACTCTTGTTGAGTGTTAGCAAGCACCAGAGGGCTTCCAAGTGCGTTGAGCTTCATGAATAAATTGAAGAAGACCGATACCATCTCTACCCTACTGAATTCAGCGTATTCTCCTTTTCATCAAATTTTAACTACCTCAGTCTAGGTCGTAAAAAACTTCGCATTAATACAATGAGCAGCAATCCCACTACTCCCAGTACCACAAGAAACGTTGGTGGGCGAGGGTAGGAAGTTATAATATTCTTGAAATGCTTTAATTTTATCACAACAGAAATCGTTGTTGGTATTTATATTTTTCTGCTGTTTAACTGCCAACTAGGGCAAAACTACTGTCGTGTATTTGATGATGCATGGGCGAGAGGGGAATTTCAAATCACTTTTTATGACATGTAAAGATGCTTAAAATCTTACGGGAACCTTAATAAAAATAGAAAAAGATGAAATGTCAACGAAAAAGCAGCCCCCCGGTGGAGCTGGTGAAACGGCACAGGGGGAAAATATGAATAAACTGAAAAAAGGTGACAAAACGTTAGGCAGGCTGCAGAAAGAGGTAAAAATATTCGCAGGCAACTTATGGGCCCATTAAGGCAGGATTCATGCGTCGTAAAAATCGTGTATTTCGTCGAAATTACACCAGCTAAAATGCTGGAATACCGGGGTTCAAATTTACCCAGACCAGTTAGTTTTATGACTTACAAGATTGTGCCCAAATCCCAATTTACTGTTCGAGAATCAACTCTTCTGACATTCTACTGTGTACTAACGTATGGTAATTCGTCAGACATTTAGAGATATACACTGTATGTGTTTATGTATATAAGGTGTTTCTAGTGTCCCGCAACTTCAAAATGACACTTGGCTGAAAATAACAGCTCCAGATTTGCACATTTATGAACCATGAAACAGACTCAAAGTCATTTTTATAGTGACCAGCGACATTATCTTGAAGAGTCGCCTCTTTCTAGACATCTCTGGCATTGCAATGAGATTTATAACTCGCCCTGTACAGGTTGCATATCTTATTAGAAATCCGAGCCGACATTTAAAGGAGATGATCCAAGCGTTTAATTAAGTTTAGCATGGATAGAAGAAAAAAATAAGTAAAAAAACTTCAATTAGGGTATCTGGGATTAGCAAAAATAATGACCCGAGTCCCACCACCCAAAGGCCCGCAGATGAATAATCTAAATTGGCAAGGAAAAACAATTTAAAATTCCACGTCATTAAACGTGAGTTAACTAACTTTTAACGCAATTAAGCATCGAATGTGGGTCGATGGCAGTTTAATTGGATTGAATTAAAGTCGAGAAAAACTTTAATTACTGGGCTCAAGCTCAAAAGTTCGTAGGGGAAGGGTCGTCGAACCGAATAAGGATTGAAGCCTGATAAACAGGGTTCACTCAAAAAAAAAATCGGAATTAAGCCAGTCGTTTTTATATTAAACTCTCGTCAATATTGTTTGGACTAGACGTAGACACAGAGGGAGGTTGAGCATTTTTGCAATACGGGCACGTTTCAAACGTATAAAACAGAAACCGATGACGGGTCAAAGCTGTAGGAAACCATAAACGAGGTTATATTACCCAGAAAACAAACGACAAGAAGCGTATTTTTAGAAAAAACTAGTTGAAAGCTAGTATTGGTGGGAGAAAATACGGAAGCTAAAATAACAAACGCTGAAAAATTTGAAAAACGATAGCGCTGGTGAAAGCTTCAAATCGTGTTTATTTTGAAGATCAAAACCAGGGCAATAAAATTACAAGCTAGGCTAAGCTTTATAAGCAGTTTGCACAACATTGATAGTTTTCATGTTCAGATGTTTGATCGTTATGCTAACACGTTGCACAACTTGAGAAATATTCCACAATGTTGCGTTTCTATAATGTTAGTCATGGATCCATATAATCCATAATATTGTAATGCAGGTAGGTAAAGCAAGTCACTCCCTCCAAAGTACATGTAAATGAGGTGTTAATTCTGATTGCTATTTTTACTGAAGTCATGTATTGATCATGTATTAATTAATTATGGGATTTTTTTTTGGAAGGGGGAGGAGGGGGGGGGGGGCATTTCAGTATAATAGGATTGGATTGGATTGGTTTACTCCTTTCCTACGGAGGGCTCTAAAATGAGCCAATAGCCGCATGTGCGGTTCTGTG
>JAQFYZ010000352.1:0-47150 GCA_034695085.1 Cylindroiulus punctatus
AAGTCAGTCTGCAGTAGGTGGGTCTGCAGGTCATGGTGGAGGCATGGCTCGTAGTGAGGCTCGAGAAGCCAGTGGCGGAGGAGCTGGTGGGGCCAGTTCAAGCTATTATCGTCGTGAAGTAAAGGAGTACGATGCCAATGACATCTTGGAGGCCATTCGAGAGCAGGGAGCTGAGCGCAGTTACCGCATGGGTGACATGGAGGAGGGATTGGCTCGTGGCATGCATTATCATGGGTCCTCTGGAGCGGTTGGTGCAGAGAGAGGAGGCTACCGTTCAGAAATGGTGAAAGAATCTGAGTCTTATTCAAAGGCCATGCAAGGTGGTTCTTCCATTGATTTGGAACCAGATTTTGATGCCAACAGCTCTCGTTACGATGCGAACAGCTATGGACATTACGGCACTAGGCAAGTGTTGTTCACGATACCTGAAAATGGGCTGATGCATTCGATAACCATTTGTTTAATCATAATTCTTTTTTATTTTTTTTTTTTCAGAACGGTTTCTGAGGTGAGGTCGTGTGATGAAACGACAGTACATCCTGCTACTCGTCATCTTGGTGCCGATAGCTTTTATTCCAGCTCTAAGGGTCGATCGTCACGCTATGCAAGGACAGAAGACGTAAGTGTTACTTAATTTTATTTTTCACAGTCGTCAAGATTTTGAATAAGCTAATTTATACGTTTTTCGTATTTCAAATACTAAAGTAAAATTGTTGTCACTATTAAAATCAAACATTGACATATAATACTCGCTTTTGGCAAAATCTTGTATTTACCCCCGCTAACTCGACTATTGACTGTTTGGGCGCGCATTTTGGTAATTTTCCTGAGGCTCGTTTAATAGAGAGTTTAATCTGAGAATAAACATTTCAGTTTTCTAGAGTACGGTATTGCACTTCAGCCTATAGGTAATTCTGTTAACTGTGTAAACATTTGAGAACAATATCGTTTTTAGTGCTTCCATTGTTATCCTACTCGAAGCGGTCAAATGTTTTGCTCTCGCATAGAGGAGTAACTAGGATTCAGGATTCATAGTACAAAAGATAAACAAAATGGCTCCCTTTGTAAACAGTTGGACCTTATAAATCCTAGTACTAAATGAATCGTTATTAAGCTATTTTCGCTACCTCCTCTATAACTTTCAAATTTTACTAGTCAGAAAATTGTTATTTCATGACTTGGAAACGTTTCTGTCGATTTATTTCGAATTTCTGGTAATGCTGCTTCGCTGCAATGCTAGGCACCAAAGTGATGCTTGGTCAACATTGAGCAGCTTTAAGCTGGTGAACATACTGTCAAATATGTAGAAAATACATAGTCCAATCCTGTTACTAATAGTGTTATTCAAGGCTTTGTTATGACTGGCATGTTGCCGCATGTAGATGTTTTCTTAGCATAATAACTCTCAGGGTGACGGAGTAGCTGCAATGTTCAAGCCTGCCATATCATAAATTAAAAATAAATTCACACATTCCTGCGTAACCTGCGCGTAAACCTATTAATAAATGAACATTTTTGAAGAAATTCGTCCTCCTTCGGATTGGAGGTATCGCGCTAACTGTACTAAGTTAGGAGATAATATTGGATGAACCTTGATGGAACAGTTCAAGGTCTCTTCAGATGACGCCCAGAATACATATAAATCGTTCATAATTTCGCTATGGTTAAAATTTTAGTGGAGGGGGAAATTTCTGAATCATGCTGTACATTTTTGAAAAAAAAATGTTGGCAATTTTTTTAATGGCCTCAGCTTCTATTTTGTAACCATACATGTAACATCTATCTTTCAACAATGTAACATTTTAATTGGACATTACAGGAAATTCTGCACTATGACTTGGAACTTCCTGAAATACTAAAGGGGAGTTGTATATAATAGGGGAAAGAGGAAATTAAAAAAAAGTACTTGTCTTAATTTGAAACCTAGATTCGAGCTACAAGTAAAAGATTACCGTTGAATAAAGTGTTTAATTAGATAGCAAAAAATACCCTTGTAAAAACAAAATGGTTTCCCTCTTTTCAAGGTATTTGGAAAACATCAAAATGTGGGTCAAGTTGGGGGATTGAATTTAAACATTGTTCCCTTGTTATTACGACAAGTACAGGATCTTAATTAGTTTTTGCAAGTTAGAATGTGGCAAATTAAACAAGCACTTTAAGCTCATTTGTTTTTCTCCTATGAAGTACAATTTCGAATTACTTTAGGTATACATTGTCACTGTGGTAATTGATAGTTGCATGCAAGTGACCGATGGTTATCTTCTATCATTTAGGATACCGATGTAGATCCAGATGAGAACATTACGGATGTTAGCGTTTCTACCCTGATGGTACCCAAAGCTCAGATTTACTATAAAGAGGTACGTAAAGAAAAATATTTTGTCGATAATTTTCTCATTAATCTGCATGAGTGCAATATTAATTGCAATGGGGATATTTTGAAATAGTGTGCCAGTCGTTTAGTATTGTTGTATTTTTGTCTAAGATGCTACAGTATATATTAAGATTGATATGAGTTGTAACAAATTTACTTGAATTTTAATAATTTAGGATGATTACTCTGAGTCCAGTGGGCAGTCGTCCCCGTCAATTCATGATCGGAGGAGTAGTCGGGATTTGGATTTTTACGATCCAGGTTCTTCGGCTAACCAATATCAGCGACAATCCTATTATAACTACGAAAGATCTGAAACTAAAACTTCAAAATACGACGGATCACGGTCATAATCCGTTAGATAATGCTCAATTTGTTGTTTTTGTTATTGTGCACGTCCGCATTTGTGTTTCGCAGTTTGAAATTGCTCGCTATGAGCACAAATGTCAGGTAGCGATGTTTTGAATTATCATTCCAAAGCACAGTAATTCGAAATGTATTGGGAAATGGAGAAATTCTGAATTTGCATGTAGGGGCTTGCGATGTTTGAGATGTACATGTATTGGGTATATTTTTATGAGATGATGGTTCTGCCTCCCATCATCGTACATGTGATTCTTAAGTGGGGCACTTGAGGCAGTGGCTCAAGGTAAAATTATGCATCGGTTGGAGTCTTGAAGAACAATGGCCAGAGGGATTTCTTTGTTGACGTACAAGAAAGGTACAGTATGTCTGCTTGCTTTGCTGCGGAAATGTATCCCAATTTCCAAAATAGTTTGACTATTTTTATACTGTTTATCGAAGTTGCTATAGTCTTTTTTATCCAAATTGATGGCACAACCCTTTTGATATAGTGTTTATATTTTTTTCTTATTAAGCATATAAATTTGTATATGCGCTCTGGCATTTCAAAACCTTATTTTTATAACGATCATTTATGTGTTTCTGATTGCGCAAAATGCTCTTAGTGTAGGCGTTTGAGAAGAACGGTGGCTATGGTGCAATTTTCATTGTTAAACCTATACCATGTACTTCCCTTTGTTGTGCTTTTGCATTTGATATATGGCAGGCGGCCTGTACATTTTGATGAAACATGACGCAACTGTTTCCGTTATTTTAGCTCGGATAATTGCATCGTGCAATGTGGATTATTACACCATAATCGCATGTGCATGGATGGTAGTTATAAACATAGTTGTCACAGTGACCTTTAACTGAGTGCCACACTCCAGTAACTGGCCATCCGGTGTGATAACATTTTGGCGATTCCGTAATGTTATTTCGAAGCAGGTTGTTTTGTACGATAGCTTTATAAAGGCCAGAAATCAAGAGTAGTGTCACACTAGATAAAATTTCGCGGTCAAAATACCAATTCAGATTGTGTGCTACTTTCGTGGTACTGGGCTAAATATATGAATGGAAATCATAATGTACATGTGACGTCGCGCCCTGCACATTGAATTCTAGACACACGAGCTATATATAATTGATCGCATAAGAAGTACAGTGTAAGCCTTGTCAAAATGTGCAGCGAATACATTACCTGGCTCTATTTATGTCAACTTAAACAATCATGGGTTCCGCAGAGTACTTTACTAGTAAATATTGAATTAATAACCTAAACTAATTGGAATATCATATGCAAATGTTTGCCACAAGGTGGTTATGCCATGCTAGTTTTTTACCTGAAATCTGTGAACTGAACATGACAGAGATTGTTTTCTATACAGGGATGATAGGATGGATTTCATACAAGAAAAATACTAATAGAATACTAACCCTTACATGTTATAGGGATGTATTCCTTGAGAAGCTGTTAACATGATATTATTACCTATTGTAAATATGCCATTTGGAAGGCGTTTCGCTTTCATGTCGTCTTTTCCAATAATTGATTCAAAACACTAAATTGGGAATTAGAAATCAGTTGTAATGAGATGTAACACAAGGCCGAAATCGCCAATTAAGCTTATGTTGTACTTATTTTTAATTTGGTCTTCCGTAAGGTTTGCATACAGCAACTGTGATACGAAGTAAGCAAACCTTAATCGGTTTCTTCGGGAAGGTTTACATATTGTTATAGACACGGTCCGTAACAATATAAATTAATAAATCGTTTAAGCGTCTGATATGATCGTATTAGTCGACAAGCGAAGACGTTTTCCTAATTACAACGCAATGTACACCAATTTTAACAGTCATTTTTTGTATCGAGGGTAATTTATACTCAGTTTTTGATTTGTATATCGTGATTTAAATAAGGAACTTGAAAACTTGTGTATAACAGCTGAAAATCGTGCTGAAGTGATTAAAATTTTACGGTAGTTCTGATATTTATATCTTGTTTATTTGCTTGCATAATCGGTCAATCAAGAAACATTGCCATATTCTTAATACGTATACTGATTTTTAGGTATTACTGTAATATCAACTTAGTTCAAAAAAATTTACTATTTGAATGAAAATCGAAAGTGTAAATTTTTAATGCACAAGGATATGCCCTACTTTGTAGGTTGCTGCCAAAGCATTATAAAGTATATAGTTGCATACATTTTCTTTATGCAACTACACGTGTGCATGTAGTATTAAATCTTGACTGAATCATACAAATCAATATTGAAGTAACTTAAATAGTTTATTTCATATTGTTTACAATACGTTTTGTACGAACGTATTTGTTTTCAAAGCCGCTTGATTTCATTAAGTAACACTGCAATTATGTCCCATTGTTGTGCTTAATTTATATCAATGTCCGGATTTAAAAACGGTCGGTCCTTTCAATTTATTGTTTTTGCATTGTTGTTACAACTTCCCTGTTTTTGTATTCATTTTATGGATGTAGTAATTTCGCTTTCACCACACTATGTCTATTGTGAAACATTTTTCGGATGATTTACTCTATTGACAAAGGTATTTGCATTTCTTAAAAGTCCTGTCTTAAACACTTACAGTGGAATGTCCTTAGCCTAACGCCCTAACAGACAATATAACACATTTTAATTTCATTAGTAAAAATTAAATGTTTCCTATAACCTTGGGCACTTTTTAAAACTCCTTCTGTTGTAAATCCAGTAACAATTTTGACAATATATCTGTTTTTAACCTTTTGTCAAGCGCAGTATTGCATACAGTTATATTTGAAAACATTTGAGCCTTATTATCTTGGCCAGATGACAATGTTTTGAATAATTTTCTTACATGTATATTCCTCGATGAAAAATGTTTAAATTTTTGGAAAACTCATGTCATCCCATGTTTGCATATAAGTTTACCCTTACCACATTTATTACTCGCCCTGTCACACGTGTACATTGCAGTACACGCCCTTCTTGCGAATTATGATACCACGAATAGAAAGACTGCATTACTCAGAAAATGTAATTTGCCTGCAGTGTCATTAACAATGAAATTGTTAGTAATTTCTCTGATGTCGCATACAGTACATCCTATGGTGTCTCAAATCGTCGTGTGCGATTACTTATTACTTTCCGTTATTATTGTTCTTGTAACACTGGCATTTAAAACGGGTCACAACTTCCCAACTGAACTAGCTAATCAATTGATATGCTGTACATATACAAGTACAGATCCATCTTGTGAAATTGGCTGTTGTAAAAACGGTCATTTCAACACCGATACTGAAATCATGGTATATGGAATGCATTTAGGGCCTCTCAGTGCAACAATGTGTTTTTTGACAGTACACAAATGAAAATGTGACGTTAGACGGATATGTAATGGCGTATTTGTCAACGCTAAATTATATTGACAATAGTGAAAGTATGCCAGCAGATCTCGCAAGTTAACAAGGGAATTTGAATACGAGTTTCAAGTGTGGTAGAAGTACGACTATCCTGTGCCAAAATAAGTGACGAAACACTCGCAATTAATGCTCCCTTCCCTCCCCAACCTGCGTGTTATGGGCTGCTGTGCAATAATAAGACTCGAAACTGTGCTTTTCGACATTGTTGCGCCTATGAAAGTTTGTCAGGAAGTGAAACCGGGCGTGAAGTAAAAAAAAGAGCACGCCCACCTCGACAAGGTAAAGCGAACGTGTAGTTATCAGTAATGACATCCACATGTCTGTTGGTTAATGTAAGCTACGGCCACCGGCAACACAGAGTGAAGCATCATTCTGAAACGGTACCATCTCTTGCCAAAAAATCCTGCAAAGCACCAAAGTTTCGATGCAAAAGTTGAAGCAGCAGCTGCCAAATCAGCAATAATACTGACCATATTTAGCTTGAATACAGCTCAAGAAGACATCTTTGAAGATGAGGCAGTCTATATGCATTTTAGCGACAGTGCTCTATGTCTGTTATGTCAACTTTGCCGTGGAAAGCCAACATTTGGCACCTGGACCTAAGCTGGTCGTACTGCTCTTCAGTGGATTTCGTTGGGACTTCTTAAATTTTACCAACAACGGATTTAAACTAATGCAAGATGAAGGCGTTAAAGCGCATTCGATGACGCCTGTGTTTCCGTCTCTGTCTTATCCGAACATGAATTCACTCATGACAGGTAAGACTTCAATTTCTATTTGTTAATGTTTTTATTATTGGTTGCTCCCTTAGAAAAAAGAAATTCATGTAAGTGTATGGTGTGAATTTCACCATTTCCCACAAATTTTGAAACGGATATTGCATACAAGGTTTATTTGCTTGTGCTGGATACTCATTTTCTTCTTTACATCAGTTCTTTAGGCTTTGCAAGAATGCTATATTCCATATTCCCTAAAAATACCCGAGTTATGCTTACTTGCAATGTATGTATGACTTTTCCGCATGGCGTAATTACGCCCATTTTTTTAAATTTTGCCGCAATTATTTTAAAACTTTTTCCCATTGGCAGAAAAAGAAAGAATATTGAATGAATTTAACGAATGTCATAAAGTTCTTTACATTCAATATAAATACAGTATTGCAACACAGCAACACTGGTTTTAAAAACAGTCTATTACCATCTGACATTTTTGCTTCTTTACATGTAATGAAACGGATATTGCATACAAGGTTTATCTGCTTGTGCTGAATACTCATTTTCTTCTTTACATCAGTTCCTTATATAGGCTTTGCAAGAATGCTATATTCCATATTCCCTAAAAATACCCGAGTTATGCTTACTTGCAGTGTATGTATGACTTTTCCGCATGGCGTAATTACGCCCATTTTTTAAAATTTTGCCGCAATTATTTTAAAAACTTTTCTTCATAGGCAGAAAAAGAAAGAAAATTGAATTAATTTAACTAATGTTATAAAGTTCTTTACATTCAATATAAATACAGTTTTGCAACACAGCAACACTGATTTTAAAAACAGTCTGTTACCATCTGACATTTTTGCTTCTCTATATGTAAAAACATTTAGAAAGATTTCGTTGAAAGTTGGGCCCGGTTTGGCGCCTCTGCTGAAAAATAAATGATGACATTTCATTTCGCTAAGCTCTTTCTACTAAATCAAAGTTTTATAAATTTGGAAAACGTTAAAATTCACCAAGAGTCTATAATTTGAATTTCATAATCCAAAAGAGCTGATTACCTTGTCAGGAGAAACTTTTCTTTCTGACAGTATCGCTTGGATTCCTTCGGAATTACATGTACGCTTATTATATACATTGTATAAACTTATAATGCTAATAGAGAATTGGAATGCAATTCGAGAAAATATAGATGTAAAATAGTTTTATTTTCGGAAACCATTCAATAAATTGATAGAATGGACCATATTTTAGATGTGTTTCCTCTGATGCTTAGATTCAATTCTCAGCTCCACCTTTCGATTATATTTTGCGAAACAAGGTACATCATATACCTAACTTTAAAACTGCGTTCACTTGACCTTATTAGTCACCGTGTTGAATCACGTAATCACGAAGTAATTAATTCGTGATTACGCAGTGGTCATTACTTCCATCCCCCTTTAGTGCTTCCGTTGTGCAACTAAAAAATTCTCCGTTTACAGTTACATGTACATGTATTGCACATCTTAAAAATAATTTTAACATAAAACTGCAGGGCAGGGACTGCATGGGTTGGGTTTCCTGGCGTATGGTTGGGTGGAGAACGAAAGCTATTAAGTTATGTAGAGCCACGAAATAGCGTTAGTTCCACCGGCCCTACAGAAAATTAACTCTGTGCTTTCCCTGAAAGGTTGAATAATGGAAGGTCACGGTGAGTAATGTACAGGAAAGTTTCCATCCATTTCATGGTCATTGATGACGGTAAAATCCCCATTAAAACTGTTGTCGAGCGTCTTTGCAATATTTTCCTTAAAACATTCTCACTCATTTCGAAACAAAGATGCGGTGTTAATCCACGCCCTAAGACGAACAAAAGAAAGGGTTTTGCCGGATTTTAACCAACAATTACGAAATGGAAAAAAATAGTTTTATGGCATCGAACTGAACTTTTTCCTTCTTGTCAACAGGCCTGTTCAGCGAAAACCATGGCATCGTTGGCGACTACATGTATGACAGACAAAGCGAAGAATACTTCTTGGGCTATCCTCCTGATTACAGCACTGAAAATCCCAAGTGGTGGGAGAAAGCTGAACCATTCTGGGTGCGAGCCAGTAGGGAGGGATTGAAAGTAGAAATGCATTGGTGGCCAGGGTGTCATGTCCCCATCTTCCAGACCAGGCCAGAGATTTGTGTGCCTTATAAGAACCCTCGTGCTAATAAATTAAGCCACCTATCATTTACGCTTAGCGCAGTACTCAATAGCCTTCAGAATGGCGTTGCCAACATTGCGTTTGTCTATGTGGACGACTTGCTTCAAGTTGGTGAGTTAGTTTGTGAAATTGTTAAAAAGTCAGTTTTTCCATCCATCGACATAACGCCATTTTTTATTTGCAGCTCGAAACTTTGGACCAACTGCTCCAGAAACGGTAGCCGTCATTCAGACAATGGATTTTGCGCTCAGACTATTTCTGGACGAAATCAGAGCGAGAAATCTTCTGAACGAGGTTTGTAATAACGGTTTAAAACTGAAAAGTCTTATGTATAAAACCGTTATTTTCGCTGTGGTTTATTTGGATCCTTATTAATGAAACGTATCTACTCATTTCAAAATCAATTCTCTTTTGTCTTGTTAGTTCTTTGTGCTTTGCATTTACTTCCTGATAGCGTCAGTTTGATAAAATTTCAGTTGAAGTAATGCTATGCAGAATATTAAAATGGGACAATAGAGAAAACATTTTAATTGTCTGGCAAATTATAACTTAAAAACGACGACAGTTGTCATCTATAGGAGCCATTATCTTAGAAGTGGATGTTGGTCAAATTACATGTATGAACGGTAAAGCTGTTGTTAGGATACATTCAGTTTATCAAACAAATTAAAGGGGAGATCGTAGGCTATCAGTGATTGCCTGTGGCCATTGGCAGGCAAAATAAAGAAATTGCGTTTTTCGGTTAGTTTAAGTAAAGAAACGTTGGCTTGGATTATGATATAAAAGGATAAAAACTACAAAAGTAGGGTTGAAATGGATTTTGGGCATATTTGGAACAAAGCATGTACATGTACCATAGTTTTAAGCCATTTCTTGCAATTTATAATGATGCACAACACGTTACATTGCTTGGCGATTCTTCGCGAATTTCATTGTGAATATTTCGAATTCATCCACTCTTCTTCATCGAAACTTAGGTAAATGTTTTGGTAACGTCGGATCATGGAGTAGCACGAATGAATCATGGCGGAAATCAAAGAATTATCGATCTGCAAACCGTTTTCCCGGATCACCGTGATATCGAGAAGGTCATTGATTTGGGGCCGGTTGTGGGTATTTTTCCAACAACTGGAAAAGAGGAGCTGGTAAGCAAAAATAGTGCAGTTTCAAAAGACGTGCTTAATGTAAGCTTAATTATAAAACCTAAATACGAGTGTGCATGTGCATCTGAGGTTAACAAGTCAAACTCCAAATATCAAGATTATCAAATGTGTTTTCAGTTTTATGACTTTTACCAAAAACGATACCCAACTGGAATGAAGCTCTACAGAAAATTTGAAATACCAGATCATTGGGGATTCCGTAATGGAGAATATACGCCTCCTATTGTGGCTGTTGCTGAGCCAGGATACATCTTAGTTTGGGTAATTCAAAATTTGAAATGTCAATTAGCATTAATATCGTATATTTAGTCACAGCTTGCAAATTTTACTTCTCTACATTCATGTGAGTTGCACATTATAATTTTAGGGAGGTGACAGAACAAAGCTGGTGACTGCAAAGAGCCCCTTCTGGTTGGGCGTGAATGGATACGATCCTTACGACTTCATCGATATGCGTGGAATTTTTCTTGCCAAAGGACCTGGTAAGATATTAATACGTATTTTATTATATTGCATCAAGAATGGTCATTTCAATACATCAACATGTGTCACTGCTTCCGGTGGAGATTTTGCTAGTTGCTCGATGTGTAAACTGAAGCTTGGATCTCTGTGCTTTTCAAAGATTTTCGTCAAAATTACAAAACTGGAGGGATCCAAATAACCGACGTGTATAACTTGATGTGCGCCGTAACAGGGGTCATCCCACATCGAAACCAAGGTTCCTGGTACAGTGTTCGGGATATGCTGTCGCAGCTGCCTGTTGCGGAAGCCATTTTTGGAGGCGGAAGTAGGGCTTCGGCATTGGTATCATCAACTAGTCAGATGGTCGCTCTTGTACTTCTCTGCTACACTGCATTTTCCTTAGCGTTGCAGTCTGTTTAAGAACAAAAAATGGGAACTAAGGATTACTCGGGTATCACCCTCATAGAACAATAGTTTATGGGCGCAAATGGCAAGATATTTGTCCAGGAAACGCGATGATCGTAAAGAAAGGGAATTACCAATATCAAACATTTTAGGTATAATGACATTCCAAAGAGCGCATTGTCTCGCCCTCGGGGTCCTTCTGAGCTTTGGTGGCTGCAGGTTCAGTTCCACGTAACCAAGACTGTGTTTTTTGTATTTCGGCCATTGGAAGTCGTCCAGCGATGGATTTCTAGAGAAACGAAATCCAGAGAGTGCATGCGTAAATGTTGATATTGTCAAAGAACAAGGAATATATCGTGGATTTGCATGAGGAACCCTTTTTTACCCGGTCTTGGCAAAACGGGTGAGGTGTCGCATGACTCTTTCACTGAGCGTCTTTTCCTCTTTGGTGTAACCCCCTCGGAGGATTGGGTGCCCAAAAACGAATGGCAAGTCGTCTCCATGGACGGCCCCAGCCCACGACGGCCATTTTGAGATGGAGGGCTGGTGGGTGAACATGTATACGTAGACATCAGGACCTGACTCGTCTTCTACTAACTGCTTGCCAAACGCATTGGTGGGGCATACAAACATTGTATCGGTGATGAAATTACCTATAATAAAATACGTTTTTATTGCAAGTGGATAACGTTTCAAACTTAGTGTGTAGACAAAGTCACAAAGACCATGTTTCTTTCAATTTGTTGCATGAAGTTAAGCCAATTTGGAAACTACATGTACACTGTACACTCATTTCGAATGGTACAGTGTGCATCGCTACAAATAATGTCACATCACATGCTGGCAGGCTACAGGCGCGGATGGAATTTGGAATAGCCCCACGTTTTGTAACCAACTATGAACATGAATTTCCAATGCTGAAGGCGCAATATTGGTAAGTATTTTGTAACTAATCCCTCGCTTAATCCGGTATTGTTCCACATTCCATAGTTTTCCATCATGGTGAGGCAATTCATTAAGAATTTCTCAACTGCCTATTCATGTTGTTAGTTGTTATTCAAGTCATTGCAATGTTGCATTGCGCACTGGCAAGCAATAATTGGATGGCAGCTATTCAAATAATGGAGCGTCTTTAATTAGTCGATGGACCATGAACTGCTATAAAATTCCTTAGATTTTAGGCGGGTTGTCACCAAGGATAGGCCGAAAAGTCGTCGATGATTAGATGCACATCTAGGGAAAAGGTGACCGCTTACCAGCAATTTGCAAATTCTCGACCCCGTTGTGGGGATCCTCCCAATTGATGTACGTGTGAAAGGTTATCAGCTTTTGGGAGGGCGACAGCTTCTTCTGCGCCGAATTCATCTCCGTCTCCAGCAGCATCAGCAGCTGCTGCGAAGCCAAGGTGACATTCTCCTTGACCTTCACGTGACTACCGTGGCGATAGGGCAGGAAGAAGAAGCCGTCCTTTTCGGTGACCCCCATGAGCACGCTGATATTCCTCTTGATAGTGCCCTTGTACAGGTCGCTCAGTTGCTGTGGAAAGTACGGGGCCACCAGGATGGGCTGGTAGTTGGCCGGCCTGTTCTTCTCCTGGATGGCATCCAGCCGCTCCTCCGTCAACTTCTTCAAGCAACCGACACTGCTGTTTATGTTCCTGGTGGTGTTGCACCCCGCCAGCTTGGCCAGGTTGAAGACGGTGTCGATGGACGCGTTTTTGGAAGTGAATAAATTCGGTATGTTGGGCGTGCCGCTTATCAGAATCGCTTTCTGGAAGAGGTTGGCACTGAGGGGCGTCAGCATGAGGGTCCCCACAGCCACTGCCCCAGCACTGCCCCCGAAAATAGTCACCGATTTGGGATCCCCACCGAAGCTGGCTATGTTGTCGTGCACCCACTTGAGGGCCAAGAGCTGGTCGAACAAGCCCGCATTGCCAGGGGCCTCTTCCGTTCCAGAATACAGGAAACCGAACGCTCCCAAACGGTAGTTGGAAGTGACCACTATCCCTCCCAGAACGGCGGCCAGCAGGGTACTGTTGAAGTACTCGACAGCTGAAGTGCCACGAAAAAATCCACCCCCGTGCAAGTAGAACATCACTGGCAAGCCAGTCTGGTTGGCTTTACTCGCGTTGCCTCTGGCTGCGAAGACGTTGAGGTACAGGCAGTCTTCGGCTATTTTCGTGGTGATGTCCAAGACGGGGCTGGTGTAGTACTGGTGGCAGGCGTTGGGCAGTGCGGTGCACTTCAGCGTGCCGTTCCATGGCGACGCGGGCTGCGGGTGGCGGAACCGCAGGCTCCCCACGGGGGGCTTGGCGAATGGCACCCCCCAAAAAACGTCCACTGTGGTGTTTGCTATGTGGAGCCGATTGCCGCGAACTGACCCCAACTTGGTGCGCACGATGGGGCCTTCGGTCGGTGCTGTTTGGCGGTGCGAAATTGCGGAGATGAAAAGGGCAATGACCAGGACCTTCATGGCGATTTTGGTGCTAAACCCCTGTTGACTGTTGTGGTACCGTCAATCAGGCCTTCTGGAAAAGTAAGAAATTATTCCTTATTTACTCGTTTATTGCTATTTTTACATGTTATTGCTCGTTTGATTGCATTACATGCATGCGCAATATTCAAATTAACTGCTGATGCTTGCTCTAACTCTCATATCTTTGACTTTTGGGAACTACTGCAACCATTCGGTAAAATATGTACTGTAGATCTCTATTGGTTAAAAACAAAAAATGTAAAGGTTCGATTGAATAAGTTAGTTTTGCAACGATTTCGACATGTATATACATGTACACTATATTTTTTACATGTTATTGCTCGTTTGATTGCATTACATGCATGCACAATATTCAACTTAACTGCTGATGCTTGCTCGAAACTCACAGATATTTCAGACACTTGGGACCTACTGCAACCATTCAGTAATACATGTACGTCCATTTGTTAAAAACGAAAAATTCAAAGGTTCAATTGAATAAGTTAATTTTGCAACGATTTCGACATGTATATACACTATTTTTTATGTTATTGTTAGTTTGATTGCATTACATGCATGCGCAATATTCAAATTAACTGCTGATGCTTGCTCGAAACTCACAGATATTTCAAAATTTTGGGACCTACTGCAACCATACAGTAATACATATACGTCCATTGGTTAAAAACGAAAAATTCAAAGTTTTAATTGAATAAGTTAATTTTGCAACGATTTCGACATGTATATGCACTATACGTGGAACATAATTTACTTTAGAAGAGAATAAAGTGTACAAGCGCATATGGTTTTTCTTAACCAAATAAATGCTAAAAAACAAATGCGAGAATGGTAAATACTTCAAGCGAGTGTTTCAGTTTCAATATTCATGTGCACAAAACTGTTGCTGCCGTTGAATTTTGCTATCTTACAAAACAAATACATATAGTATCGAAGCTAAAAATGCACTTACCATTAGCAATTCCATGTTCTTTTCTGAATTCACCTGCACGTCACTCAACCGTAGTTTAACAACGTTTTAATTTTACTGGAAGGAAAGAATTTCAACCTACGCGAAAACAAGAGACATTTGAAAGTTTTTTTGTTTTCTGGACCACACGATGTTAATATATAACCTATTTAAAACTAATTCCATCGAGTGGTCCGGTTTGAGGCGTATAAGTATATCACGAAACAAGAGCCTCGTTCGTGAAGTTGTTTTCTATAGTTTGCTGAATGCCACTTTCAGCAAGCCAACATTTTAATACTTGAGTTTGCAGAAAAAAAGAATATGGGTGGACCCTAACTGTCTCAAAAAGGCAGACACAACCTTAGCCTTGCAGTAATACCCGCACTACATCCAAACGAGTGTTGAAAGTATGTCATGGTCTCCTTTCTCGAAAATATGTCATAAATCGAGACTTGAAATCTGGTTCGATCTAATTAGAATAACTTTTTAAAACAAACCTAAAGGCGAAAGAAATAATTATGTCGTTTATTTCTACATAAATAGACTAATCCGTTCGTGTGATGCATTTGTACTGGCTCATCATATCGTACAGTTTATGCATGCAAAAATATCAATGTGATTTACGGCTCGAAAACAAGTTTGTGCATATCACGTCCAAACTAATAGTTTGATAAACCAACAAAACTTATATAAAGATACAGTATCTTCAAAAATCATTTAGTATTAGAAAATTACACGTTTTGTTTATTTCAACAGCATGCAGGTAAAGGCGCCGACTTAAAAAATCAAAATTGAACAAAACTCAATAGCATGAAAACAAGGCATAGAATTCTTAGATACGAGAAAGGAAATGTGCCAAAGTCTGCTATTTCTAGTCAAGTAATCGATACAAATCGATATCACATAGATAAACGACCATAAAATGATCATATTAAGGTCGAACTTAGGCATGCATGCGATAGGGGGTGAAATCCATCAACCTTTTTATTCGGCAATTACGCTGATATTGCATTAGGTGGACACATCCTCATTGCTAAATTGAATTTCTTGTCCTATGGAAGAGAATTCCAACGTCTAGTGGCTTTCAAAAAGTAAGACCAATAAGGATCCGAAGGGCAAGGAGTTCCTCACGCTTTTCCTAACTGCTCCCAGGCTTGCAATGATTGCCTGCGGTTAGGGGTGCAAATTAAATAAATTGCATTTAGGCTCGCCTAGACTTGGCTCAAAAACACAAACCAATAAGCAAAAAAAGGATGCATTGTGATCTATAGGACAGACTCCATTCTCGTAAATACTGTCTTAGACAAAGATTTGAAACCAGAGATATCTGTGCATGTTTGGAGCAGGGCATTATGTTACCAACTTATTTTAGCCCATATCCTACCTGGGATTTGGGATGCTACCCAGATGGGATGGTAAATGTAAATGTCTAATGATCTGAATTGTGTATACTGGATTCGCGTCCCTACCACATGGCATACTGTATATTTGGTGACATTAGTGTCTATTGGTTCAGGTTCGGCTATGGTCGTGCGTTGCTCGAATGTGTTTACTTTTGCAAAGAACTTAAGCAGAACGAGCCTCGTGGCAATTGTGTCGATCAGGACGCACAAGTAGGTGAAAGTGCGAGGCGACATGCGCGGCTGCAATATTTACATTGCCCCCAGCCAATTTCGCTCCAAATTGGGTCGGGTAATCGCTCGGGTTTGGCGAAAACATCCTTTTTCATTTTACGACGGTGCATCGGCAATCGATAAGCCGTTGGGTTTCCGAACCATAAAAAGGTGTAGCTTTTGTCGCGCAACTCCAACCGCAGCTGTGGGTCTGATCAAGGATGGTAGAACCAAAAATTGGATTTCTTGGAAGCTTTTGGAGTTTTGGATCTGGGTGCGGGGGACGTGGTCCGACTCTGCTTGTCCTCCGCTGATTTTGGGGGATTGGGATGATTCGTGTCCGTGATGCCCCCCTGGGCATCCCCCCCTTCAGTTCCGGTGATGTGACTCAATGCCTCCTGCAATGTCCCTGCGTGTCCATTGCCCACTCGGCCATCGTAGAGCGTGGCCAGCTTGACCATTGCATCCCCGTTCTTCAGAGCATTCTCCCTGTACACCAGTATGTCGTGACGCACATTGTGCTCCAGCCAATCGGCCCCCACCAGTTCCTCCTCCAGGGTCATCCGGATTGGTATGAAGCGATTGATGATCTGCAAGAAACAACAAGTCCAGCTTTCATTTCCGGTCGGAAAGGGTTATTAATGGATGCTCGCTCCGCTTTCTACAGTGTACAACGACAAATAAAAATCGATGCGCTACTTTCTTTAAAGTTCGTTGTATCTGCCAGTTCCTGGGATTCTGTGACGGGGTTGGCCTGTTACGAAAAAGTGTCCAATTTGGGGGTTATCGTGTGGCGTGCATGTGGTTTTGGATGACAGGATACTGCCCGCTGGTCGTTCGCTTTTACGGCGATTGTAAATCTGCTCGATCCAGGCCAAAATAAAAACAAAACGTGGCATGCAAACGCTCCCATTTTAGCTCGTAACTCAAGTCACGAATGGGTCACACTCGAGCCATTGCAGGTGCAAAAAATGTTCTAAATCTTTTGGCATCGTTTGACCATTTCTGCTGGAAGAGGTGTGTAGAAATGCATGTTGGCCATTTTTGCACACTTTTAGAAGAGTAATTTTTATGTAACAAGCATAACATGCAACCCAGATACCAAACTTGATTTTGCACGTACATGTTAAAAATTTTGTTCTACTGGGTTCCACAATTCGAAAGGGGTCGCATTCTACCGCCCTCCTTTTAAAAACAGGCTATATGTGACAGGCCAGTTGTAAGACCCTGTGACAAAACACCTTATCTTTATCTTAATTTAGCAGTTATCGTGATAATTCATTTCATACATATTAATAGTTATGGCAAATAGTGTTGGTTCAATTTACCCTTTCTCTTAATTATGATGCCATCGTTGACCGACAATTTGTTACCGAACGGTTTATACAAGTTACAGAAACGATTAAGTTAATATTTGTGCCAGAAGAAGTGATAATGAAGCAACTGGATGATATGGACAAACATCGTAGTCGAATTTAGTCGCGAAAGTTGATCAAAAAGGTTGGATAATGTTTATGTGAACAATGTTTATGTATTTTTGTTACGATTATCAGAAAAGTTCATTCTGCGCTCGTTTATAGCCTTTCATTGTCTTAAAAATGGGCTCACGTCATTATTCTGTATATTTTCTCGATGTAATTGTAAAAGCTGTAATTAATTATTTCATATTTTTCATGTGAAATATTTAGCACCTGATGATCCTGTAGATCGAAACGTTTTGCCTGTATGGACAAAATATGACTGAGAAATAAAGCAATTACAATCATTTGGACATAATATTTGAACGCCCCCTATGTTCACAACAAAATGGGATTTCTATAGTATGTGTGATTAGTTTCAGATTGTGGCATACTGCGCGGCAAAACGTACTTTAATCTTTCTTTCATTTTGTAGAGTGCAATCCCAAAAATCTCATGAGGATTACGAAGAAAATTAACGCCTAATTGTCTAACAACAATGCTGTGTGTGTTTGCCTAGGTCAAGGGGAAACTGTAAAACTCGTAAGATTGGCGATAATTGTACTTGTAATCCTATCAATAGCATCGTTTAGAGCCAAAATGGAGCCTAATTAACGAGCATCTGCGGAATGAATGATTGCATCAACTAATTTAATTGCTCGCAAATGCCCTCCAACTGTTTGTTTATAGCAACTATCAAAATTTGAAATATACACGTAGTGCAACCGAATTCAGGTTGATAGAGGAGTGCTGAAAGGTTGATCATTTGATATGGATGCTGCCAAATTACAACGGTGACAGAATTAATGGACGTTGCCAAGGCAACATCCCTTCCAGCTAATCGGAATTACCACGACCGATGCTGTTGATGCTTAGTGGGTTTTTTTCTGCCTAGTGGACAGACGCCATTTTTAATCCTAGCTACTTACAAAAAGTAGGATGAACGTGGTGCCTGCACTCCAAGTTGAAATACAGACACAGGACAGAGCTTGAATTCCCAACAAATAAAATCCTCCTCCTTTGAAAAGTCCAGCGTTTCCAGTGTTGTTTCCCAGCAAGCGAATATCCGGTTCAGCGAATAATCCAGCAGCGATCATCCCCCAAAATCCTCCAACGGCGTGCACGGCCACGGCCCCAACAGGATCGTCAATTTTCCTCCAATCCATGAATGGCATAAACACACACGTGGCCAAACTGCTAACAATGCCTATGATTAAGGATTCCCAGGGATGGTACAGAGCACAACCAGCTGCCGGAGAAATAAAAAAACAGTTGAAGTGGTGCGAATTAGGCCCCCTGATCACTTGTAAAGGTTGGCACAGGGGCGTAATTAAAGCCGCAATAAATAAGCAATCATATTTACCAGTCACCGCCACTAAGGACGATAAAATGCTGTTTATAAGAACGGAAACGTCGAACTTTTTATGCTTGGTAATATAACTGTAATAAATACATAATGGCACACAGTAAAATGGCCGCTTTTAATAAATGTTCATGGTTTTGCTCGCGTCTCCTTGTCTTACAAACTACGCGCGGCAGTTATTGGGAAATTGAAACTGCTGGAATGTTAACTCCCAGTTTTGGCACGTAATTAAAACATATCGTTAATTCAACTTTCATTTTTTCAGCGGCGTTATTCGCTTCAGCTTCGTAATAAAACAAGCCTATAATGAATTTTGGAGCTTTCATGTTCATGCTTCGGCCTGGGTTTTACAACTTTTAGGGGGCCAGGAAAATACCAATATTTGGAGTTTTCATTCAATTGTACGGTTTCCATATTTGCGTCATACCCCTTTAGATTTTCGCAGATGTTTACTTCCTGACCAACACCTCTCAAAGGCTTTTCAAAACGAGTTACAGGGATTCGGTTCTATTTTGGAAAAGGAATTTTTTTCTAAATATGGCCTTAATACATTTTTACCTAATTTTACTTTCCCTGGTTTGTGACATGAACATCAGAACTAGTGATACAGGTAGTTTGTTGGTTTTGATGCAGACCAAAAGCAACATCGACGTCATCTGAAGCAAAATTGTGCTGCCTCAAGGTTAGCCCCTTCGTCATCATGAGCTCATAAACGATGTTCTCCCCCTTCTGTGCCTTTTGACATCGCTGTATTTATTGGTCCATATAAATTGCAATTAATTCCTGAAAACTTGATATATTGGGAAAATCTCAAACTAGTGATACGACATCGCCATGCCGCCATAAGTTCTTGGAAATGTCTTACACCTGCAAAGTTTCATTTTACAAAAGAAAGCTAAAATTTGATCCTAATTCGGGTTAATACCCTTCAGGATAAGTGACACTACCCGACGTGCATCGTGCTCGTATGATCTATCAATTGTATACTTTATAGGAGACACGTGAATATTGCCTTTCATTTACGTAAAGCATGTGACTGTTTGAAAATTACCCACCTGAAAAGCATGCCAACCATGCCACCTCCAAATGAGCTAACGATTGTTACCACGCTTGTCCTACAATGACAAAACGATATTTATCAAAGCAATATTCAATGCAATTTCAAAATGCAATGCAATATTTTTGAAATAGGAGTTATATAAGGCCTAATACGGCAATCAATACGGCATCAGCCACAAGTCTGAGCGCATTTCTGCACGGCATAGACCGCTTTGACTTTACTGCATTTCTAAAGACGCATGCATTAGTGGTGACCTGAGCACCCAGCACTGGCTCCTGTCGCCCTCAGTTCTATGTTACTGTTAGCCTGTTACCTGCCCTATCATATCTGTATCGTTGCGACAAATAAATATCATATCATATCATATCAAATGGCAGTCTCTAATGTTGCATTGAACTTTGGAAGCTCGACTTATTTTATCTTTGTTTAATTGTTACATTTGAGTCTGATGTAAAATTTACGAAAAGCTATTGATCGAAACGTAACATTCAGATCCACAGTATTGAAAACGTTATTTCTCAGAAGTTTGAGTGTTAGGATATGCTTTAACATCCCCTAAATTTAATGAATGTATCATCAGAAACGTAACAAATTACAGTCATGATAATTGGGTAGGAAAACATTGACAAACGAAACCAGCCTAGATGAATTAATAATAAACTTAATGCTGTTAGTAAGCCCAGTCAATTGAAGTGGGTTTACTTTGAAGTTAATGTTTATAAAGAATTGTGTGCGTGAGTAGGATGAACGAAAAAGCACTTTCCCGTTAACAGGAACTTTATCCTGTCGGTGAATTGCGTTATTGTTCAGTGTCACTGCCTATGTGATCATGCATATCATGTATGTTTTAATGTCATTGCGTGCACAACTGCTTACTGATTCAGCGATCATTTATAGATAACTGAGCAGTCGGAGAGAGCATCAGATTTATTATTAATTCATGTTTGTCATACGTTACTCTGTTGAGGAATTGTAATATGTAATGTACGTTTGCTTATACATGTACCTTGCTGCAAATTTCCATCTATGGTTTGTGACCCCGAATATACTACCGCAGTTAAAGCTGAGCCATCCCCACCTACGGTAACATGAAAACACAGTGGATTAAGAAAAATCGTTAACTTCGACTATCAACATCTACAGTGTCTAACCCACATTGCAATAACAAACATCACACTAATGATCTTATCAAAACACGCATGGGGGGTGTACTTTAGTTTATGCCCTGCTCTAACATAAACACAAAGAGAAAGTCCAAATGGCTCGTAAGCTGGCAGACATAACTTGAGTTGAAATTGAAATATCTTGTGGACACTTGGAGCAGGTCATATTCGACATATATCCACGCAAAACTGTTTATGTATTGGAATCTGCAGTACTATGGACAATCACGTTTTAACCACATCAGAATAATAATTATTGCGTAATTTTCAAGTAAGTTAGCCAACGAGTTTATGATTTTTTTCATATTATCTTCACGTAAATATTAACATCAATATAATAATGTCGAGCTTGAAATCGCATTCTTGTAAATGCGAAAGATAAATCATGTACTGTAACTGATGAATTAATTGTATTGAGATTTGCTATTATTCATGTGCTAAACTTAAAGAGAGGAAAGTACGTTGTCACGACGCCACGACATGGCTATTATTTAGCTATCTGGCATGACTGTCGATTAATGAGAACAAATAGAATGCGATACTGCTATAAACTTCAACTGCTCGTGGTTTAAGACCATGACTAAGCTCTTCACGATCCATAAGCACTGTGCCTTCAAACATAAACCTATTTCCTCGTTTTGTAACGACGACTTTAACGCTGCAAATTTGGGACTGTCTTTGTTGACAAAGTTCTCCATGATAAATGGTTTGAATGTCCTTTGCCCTCTGAGAATTACTTTGATTGGAAACCTGTGAGTATGCTATTGTGCCAATTACATATAACTGTTTTTTGGTTTTTTTAAATGCAAGCCCATACATGCACCGTACTTGATTTGTACATGCCCTGGATTTCTAGTGTCCACCTAAGAAAGTCGGCCAGTTTCCTATTTATGCCATAATGTATGCGAGCAGACTGCTGATTATTTATGATGCGGAATAGGGTTATCAAGCGTTCACTTGTCGAAAGTGTTAGTTTTTTAGATGTTTACTAGAATTCCCTGTAAACAGGTCTACACAATTTCTCTATATTGGCTTTTTTAAATTTCTCGTCATTTCGTCTATCTACTGTATACAGTACCCTTTCAATTACTGTTCTTTAATTTTATTAAATATTTCGAGACGATTTCGAAAATATTTGTAAGGCATAAGAAATCTTTTTAATAAGAAGTCTCAACTTACCATAGTACGAATAAACCAAGTAGAGCGTTTGTTGGTGAGCCTAGAGGTAGAGGGTCACTGCCGTTGTCGTATCGCCCATGCCGGGGTCCTAGCATTGCTGCCGAAATTAGAGCTGAAACGCCCCCAACTAGGTGCACTCCACACGACCCCGCCAAATCAATGGCTCCTAAATGCTTCAAAAATCCATGTTCGTCCCAAATCCAGTGGGCTGGAATGCAGTACACGACAGTGTTGAGAAAGGAAAAGATGCAGTAGGCAGTGAAGTTGCAACGTTCAGCCATGGCCCCAGAAACTATGGTGGTTGCAGTGGTCGCGAACGACAGTTGGAACACAAATTGAGTGAACATGGTTCCCATTTCTTCGTCATAGCTATCCAAGAAAAAGCTACCGACACCGCAGAATGGATTCGTGTACGGACCGTTGCCAAAACTTAATCCGTAACCGAACATCCAATACGTTAATCCTCCTAATGCGATGTCCACCAAGTTTTTCACCATTATGTTCACCTCGTTCTTTTTGGTGACAGTTCCAGATTCTAGCAGTCCAAATCCTTAAAATTAATAAGGGCCATTCATTCAGTTGGATAACGATAGATAGGTGGCTGTTTCAACGAGAAGTTTCTCACCTGTTTGCATTGTGAATATTATGAATGAATTCGTAATTATCCACGCCGCGTCGTCCGACGTCATCCTATTTTCCGAATCGTCAGTCATAAGAGAAACGTTGGTGCCTATTGAGGAAGGCATGATGATGTCCCGGAGATGTCAATAAAATCACAACGTGTCTAAAATTCCACCGACGGCACTCTGACTGAAAGACAGAAAATAAAATGGGTTGGTAGATCGTAGATCTGATTTTGGAAATAATGTCCAATTTGATAAGAACATCAACAACGATGAAGATTTTGCTACAAATTCTTAAATTCATTTTCTGATGATAAGTTTTGCCATACAAGTGTTGATGTGATAGCTCTGTACCTGTACAGTACGAAGATACTGAATCGGTGTATTGTTTGTATTTGTATACTATTAAGATTGTGAATGTGGACTTTGTAGAAAGCATTATAAATTTTGGAATCCTGAAGATTCTCCATCCTTACCTACATGTACATGATGGATAAAGCATTCATTCCTCTTATCTGAATGTCGTGGCAATCTCATTTTCATATCTACTGTAACTACTGTATGTATGCATGATGACGCCATTTTCTGTTTCATCTATTGTTGAGAAAGATTTTAGTGACGCATGTTTCCTAAATAAATTCGCAAATACGATTGATGACCTCAGCAATAAATTTGCTTTTCGATTTCCTCGTTCATATTTTCTAGAGCATTTCATTTCTAATAAGAAAGGTTTTGTTGAATGCAATCATTTACCAAGTTTCCAGTGCAGACGTGTATTGTTGATGCTATATTAAATTCCATATTAGGGACCTACATGTATATGTGCAGAACTAAATGCCATGCATGCAAGTTTTGCTGAAAGATAAATTGCTTTTCGTTTAATAAGCTGACAAACCTTCCTGCTGTTCACATTCACAAAACTAAACCTTTCTTGTATATAGCCGTTCCTGTAAGCTTGGTATAAATATAGTTAATATTGTTAATGCCAAGCATGCAAATTATTGTCATTATGTTCAATTAACTGAAACAAGTATAGAGGCACATGCATGGTAAACGCATAAAACGTACGATTATGCATTCTTGGAAAATTTAATAACAACATTTGCAAGAATGTTGTTAGTTTGTATGCGCATGTGTTTGATTCAATTGCTTGTGGATACATATTCAGTTTACAACAGCTGGTAACAGCTATTGTCGGTTTTATGGCAATTCGCAAGATGTGCACCCCAATTTGGAGTAGTCGCTTATGAGGTTAATGCCATCGTTTTATGGGTTCCATTGATTAATTATTAAAAGGTTACGAATGTTATTATAAGGGATTTGAATTTATGGCTTATTTTGACAAGATGATCGAGCGCAACAAAGTTGGATACTGTAGTGAGAAACGTTTTTCATTTCTCAAATTACTTTTATCCACGCAGGCCTATAAATTCTATATGACGTCAGAAATTTGTTTTGAATGTTATTTATGAATTCCTACATAAATTGGATTGATCTGATTTAGTTTTTTTTACAATTTGCTCAAATTGATTTTGGACACCATGTTTTCGAAACCAAGTGCTATAAGTGAACAAGAATTCGAATTGGCATCTAAGTATCGCATATTGACGACTTTCGCAAAAAACATGATGATAAATACGTTTATATTGAAAATAAAAATATCAAAAACTACGCAAGAAGAATAAATTCTTACATGCAGCCTAAATAATTTAATGAACTACCAAGATACATGTAGTTTCCTTCAACCGTTGAATATTTACTTTCTATAGCTTCTCGTCCATCAACAGGTAATTGTTGATCCATCAACAAAAATTGCATTACTGAGTTCTTCATATACCAATGTCGATATATTTGATAAAAGTGACCAAAAGCGATATACGCGAATTTCGTTCTCCTACCTTTTCTTTCCTAGCAGTTTGCATCTTCGTTGTTTAATTTCTTAAAGAAATACGCATTTCCATATGCACAATATATCCAGTATCGAAATTAAAATCAGGCATGGCGCTTCCCGGTGGTGTATTGCATTTTTGTCCTTAGTTCAAACTAACATTTCTTTCTATAAAGAAGCATCGTTCCATCTTCGAGCTCGTAGATCCTCAATCACTTGCTGAAAATTCGTGTTCAAGCGAGACGAAGGCTAAAATATATCCAACAGCATGCATCGATTTGCTAATAATGTAACATCACGATGGGATCATTTGATCTTGTGCAGCTTCGCAAATCACTGGAAGCACAGGGCCTGTAGGCATAACGTCACAGGATCCAAAATAATACTCTCTGGGAAGTGCAAACGTGTGCAGTTTATGCACGAAATGGGAAATCAAGACGCTGTTTATAATGAAATGAAACCAATGAAATTGTCACGCAGGTGTCTTAATTTTACATGTAATATCCCAAGATATTAACAAAATATGTACAGTGTATATACAATGTTGAAGCTATTACATCAATCTATTACATTGCATATTATCGGCAAATGTACAAAACAATTTGTGTATTTAATCGTCATTTGTTGCAATGATGCAATTCTGTATCCTATAGTTTCAATTTTAAGATGCGTTTGAACAGAATGTTGCAAAAATGCATTTTAGTATAACACCTAATCCTTACAAAATACCACAATTGCTAGTTAATTGCGTGTATTAGGATCAATTTTTCCTTTCGATGTTCAGAAACCAGCCCTAAAATATTACCTGCATGTACAGGTTTTTGTTTGAACATCGTCTCCGTGTAAGCACTATTTCTTCTAATAGTGTATTTGCAGTCATAAATTACGTGTGGACAAATAGCAATTTCGTGTTCAATAAAGTAGGACTCATTAATTCCAAGAAATGATATCAAATTTAGTGGTAAAACTTTTGCTTTCAAGTTCAATCAGCTGAATATGCCTGAATGTGTCAATAGTTCTATTAATACAGTGTTGGCTATATTCATTATATTCATTGCCTATGCATTTATTAATCATGCTTTTATTCTGGCATAATATATCAAGTAGTCTGCATATGCAATGAAAACTGATTAATTAATATTGCGCTATTCGGAATTAATAGGCGGCATTAATCGAATCGTCAATTTTGTCGCCTGCATGGGATTAGTTTAGTCGTAAATATCGTATATTGTTAATTTGAATTGGGCAATTAATTCTAATTTCTTTTAGTGAAAAATCAATGCGCAGTTACAGCATATAGTGCTGATGCAAAGTGGTGCTATACAAGCTGTACATAGTGCTGCGGGTATTGGTACTACAATATAATCGTAAGTAGCATAAGGTATAGAGATGGCATGTTAGAAGGTGTGACCAGCCAACAGCCAGTCATGCAAACTACGTATTATACACCAATTTAATATAGCAGTGAGTTACTAATAACATGACATTTAGAGATTAATTTTCAAAATGGGATAAAACTTACATCTAGTAGGGTTCTCCCTAGAGTCCAGGCTATCAAAGGTTCGCGAAATGCTATGTTAGGGCAACGTACATGTATATTTTTAGCAATTAACACTTAATATTGCGATGTGATGTACAATGAATTGTCATCCAATGTTGCCCTGCCCTACTTATTATGATAAGTTCTGTTTGGAAATAAATGGCGGTGCAGGCCTTGCTTTAAGAAAATTCCTTAAATGGTATTTGCGAGATTTATTAGCTCGACGTCTGAGTCATTTATCAGCAAACAATGTTATTCGCAATTGCGTGACATCTAAGCAACAAGCGTGCTAGCTATTTTACAAAACGATATATTGTGGAAATTGATCCTGTCTTTAAATCCATTAAGCTATTACGCATTGAGTGTAACGTCAAGTATACTTTGAGGTAAAGGTCAGTAATTTTGATGCATTTTTTAAATGGCGATTAATGAGATCCTGACATGAAGTTACGATCTGTTACCTTGGTTAAGCGGATCGTTGTGCATTTTAATTGTACTCGACTTCTATTATGCGACGTCCTTTGCGTTGGATGTCTGAACAAGCTTGTGCTTTGTAAGAAATGCGTCATAAATGCATTTTGCTTCGTTGTCACTTTCTTTTGCTATTGTAAACACGCGTAAATGCATTAGAATTGAACATGCATGCCTGCATTTAATACAGCAACAACAGCATTTCAACCTGTAAAAAAACATCATCGAAGCTTCCAGTTGATTTCCTTTGTTGAGTTTGTTGAAAATAAAACTTCTTTGGAAATTTCGCTCGAATAGATATGTAATAAACAAAACGTGGTGAAGTGCATTTTTCATTTTGTCGAAAATGTTGCACTTGCTTCCTAATTATAATTCTATTGGTATGTGACGTCGGTTAGTCTGCATTTGAACACTCGTGTTGCCTTTGTCTTCTATCTACGAGAAGATATGCTCGTTTTATACTAGTATTTTCGCATATACAAACATTCATGTTTGTTTTCAATAAAATAATGTGGCTTGAAACGCTCAAGTTGTACGTTTGTTTTGTACTAGTTTCCCCTTATAACGTATCGGTGCTTTCAGTGTTTGCCAGCAATTAGGGGACACTAGACATCATAAAATATTCATACGACGCGATGTTTCATTGCATTTGCTTTTAACAAGCCTCAATTAGGAATGATAATTACTAAATAATCTCGATGTACATTATGAAAATAAATCGAATTCCACATTTACTGTTGTACTGAATAAGATTCAATTTTCCTTGTTTTTCTAGTTCTGTTTTTCTTGCCTATTCTAAGTGTGATACACTATATTTTATCTTATAATTTGAACGGAAATAGGATCTAAAGATAGAAACGCATTACAATCTTTATTTAGTAAGTTTAATATAATTTTTTGTTGATTTCGAAAATGTCTTCATAATTGATGTTCTTTCGTGGAACTTCTCTATTAAAAACTGCAGTCAATTTTGATGAGTTTCTTTGCACGATGTCAGCAATTTGTGGATGACATTAATGCTTACTGAATTCTGATTGATGAGTTAGTCCTACGCGATAATTTATTTATACGCGGATTTTTTTTATTTTATGCCTTCAAATTTCCACTTCATATTAACACACACAGGCAATAACATGCATACTCGGTTTTGTGCTAGTATTTAACTATAGAACATGCAGATTTTGAACACATGTGATTACTATGGCTGAACCAGGCTCGTTTATTCTCCTCATCGAGTTGCAGCTTAAGCGACATCATGAATATGCGAGCAAATGAAATTTAAAAAAGTTATTTTTCTTTTAAATGTATGTTTGATTTTGCTGGTATTTTTGTTATACACCCATAAACTCGAAATGCTTCATTAGGCTTTTTTCAAAGTTAACCAGTATCGCCTTGAATTTTGGATATGATAAAATTCTTTTTCAATCCACCTTTTTGCTCTAAATTTCGTTTCACTGGCGTCATACCAGCACCATATCCTTCAACTTAGTTTTATTACACGCTTCTCATACTGCTAGTTCAAGGCAACATCTCGAAGGTGCTGAATACAGAGGGGCAAGAACAAATGTCATTGGTGTTCATGTTTACGACGCAAGGTGTATTGACTTCATGATTATTAACGATGGCCATAAATGGTTCAAAAATATGATTTACAGCCTAAAAGTATGTTATTGATATTAAGTTTGCCCATTTATTTGTGCGTGTATGCGAATATTATTGATCATTCTTGCAAGTACAACAGTTTCGTAATAATCTAATTGATTAGTCATTAGAGGAACCGATGAACGGAGAGCTTCTATGTCTACCCTCGTAGATAAATATGATCCGAGACGCAGTAATAGCCAAGATTTAAACGAGGCTGGGTTTATGATTATGGATTGCAAACAAGTTCATATGGTGGTCAGTGTGTTGACCCGACTGGTCCGTTAACACCGACTGCTGTCTGATTGGAAATGTTATCTTCTTCAAATGGACTTTGAATTCACTTTCAAATCTTTTCCACTGTCATTCAAAAAGCCATTTCCCCGAAACGCGAGACTGGCAAATGTGAATTTGATGAGAAAATAATACACCTTAATGTATCACCTGAAAATGCTATCATTTAAAATGCATCAAGGGAACTTGATGCATTTTAAATGCTATCATTCAATTAGTTTTAGCATAAGACGGGTGACATTTTGTAGTGCACATTACATAATTAATTACCCGTATGTATACCAAGGCTTGTACTGGTAGATAATTACAACATTTTTGCAGTTTACGTGATTTTATTCGGAATGTGTTATGGGCAGCTCGCACTGCAATTACTGGTCACGAACGTATATGTATATACATTGCAGGCTAATAGACAGACAGAGATTATACAATTACGTAGTAGTGCTCGATAGATCTTATAAGTTTGCCAGCGAGCGGGCACTGGCGCCTCATTATCAAGCCAATTTTCATTTCCGGTTCCAATTTATTGGCACGGAAATTAAAGTCTTCGGTTGCAGAATATTTTTTTTTTCGTAAGCTTACGTATACAGTCGTCACACAGCTGCAAGTTACATTTGTTGGCAATTTCCTTGATTCAAATCAACTCAACTCAGTACCCTTCAATCAGCAAAGCATGGTATTATTGTTACTTTATTAATAAAACAGTAAATTAACGATTTATACGAAAATTGAAAAATTTATACTGTACATACTGTATGGCTCTTCGGAAAAGATTAATTATATTCATCCAATATTAAAACGTGCTTTACCAGAAAAGCGTTGCCTGTCCTCAAAAAGACATTAGAATTGCCCATTTTCAACAATCAGTTTTTTAACACGCACCCCTTACGTTGGCATTTCTTGTAAATACTGCTTTTTTGACAAGGAGCATGCGTGCCATATGCTTAAACATGAAGGTTTTAAATAAGTAGTACGCTTAGTTAACTACTTTGGAAATACATACATGTATGTAAATGTCGTTGGCCTTCTTCTGTATGATTGTTATGTTACACAGAAGTAAATACAGTGTACATGTAACAATCATTTGCTTTCACCAATTAAATGGTATCCCAATTAAAAGGGATACCTGCCCACCGTGTTATGCCAGCAATTGTCCGAATGAAACGTTAATTATTATTTCTTAAATTAAAATGTATCTTGCAGTATTTAGTTACGCATTTGTATAAGTGTTAGACCTGTTATAGACATCCATATAACCTAAATGTCTGTCATAATTTCTATCAAGCATCATCATATAATTCCATACCATCATTAAACGTTATACATGTACACTGTAGCTGGTCAACCGAGTATGTTCACATTATGTACATGTATAAGCTTATTTAAGTTTGAAAAGCACTGGTTTATGGCTCGTTTCCATGGGTCTTGCAAGCACGCAAGAATCATTATTGTGTAACAGAATGACCTATACGCCAAAGCTCGTATCTATAGTTCACTCATCTGATTAACACTGGTTGTGTAAATCCTAATGCAGGATTCAAAATTGCATTGGATAAAGATGGGTGCAATTAGTTGAAATAAAATGTGATGTGAGGAAGATCAACTCACCTATAATAAGCGAATGTCCGGCTCGAAGAAAAGCTGCTGGTCACCTTGATGTAATCAAATCGTATAAATTCGATGATCCCTCCAGCATTGTTGTAACTGATTGAATGGTGAGCATGTTGTTCCAGCAATAATTCGCTGCTTCCAAGTTTTAGATGAGCATTTAGACGAGTATTTATAAATTCACAACAGTAACAAAATCCAGAGCATCCCAGCGTGTTGATCGAACGCTAGTGCAGAATTCACATTTGTTGACACGAGGGAGTAGTCGCAAACACAAGAAAACTCACTGGTGAAATTTCTTCTGCAAATCTCTTCCGGCTGTCAAATAACGGGGAATCAACTCGTGTCCCAAGAACTATACCGTCAATTAATTGCTCAACTATAGGGTGAACGTTATGGTAACACGTGATGTGACGCTCAGGTTTTTGCACGCAATAAAAATACAGTTGTCGTGGTAACGGCGTTGAGCGAGAACCGTTGTATAATTTGTATAAGACGTAGGGCCTGCAAATTATACCTGTTAATGCTGTTATACAAATACACGTAATCTCACGCGACCCATGGATTACCAGATTGTTTGCGCACGTACATGTACATGTATTGATACAAATAATGTGCAGTGGGTCCAAAAGAAGATACGACTTGCGAAAAATCGCGAGTGAATTCACTTCATATACATGTATTGTATATATACACATTGTAAATTTGTAATGTATAGTTTTTAGGACCAAGTGTAACGGGAAATCGACTTTCTGAACAATTCTAATTCCAGTTTGCAGCTATACAGCGTATATAGGTGATTGCCAGCCAAATATACAGTGTATGTGATTACCAGCTACATGGTAAATATTTCAATTTGTTTTTAACAAAGTTACGAAAAGGAAACAATGGACACTCTAAATTCAAGATTCATCATAATTTATACATTGATTTGTACGCTAAGCATGCAAGTTGTAATTACTGTAACAACTTTGCCATACATAACCTGATGTATATTTTCTGCTCCAAATGTGTACAAAATGTGTAATTCAACTGCTGTATATACTTGTCTAGTAGACAAGAGTACCACCAGTTTTGGCAGTTTGACTTTATCCATTTTTGTTTGTTTCTGTCTGTTTATGCATTTTTTTTTGCGTGTTCCTAACCTGAACTAACCTAAGTGTAATTTCCTAAGTGTAAGTATATATATTTAGTTGCATTCAACCCACCTTCTCATTGTGTCTATGGCAGCAGCAGGGAATATTCGGGAGTGAAGACTTACCTTTTTATTGACCAATCAATTTTATGGACAATGTGCTGCACGCCAACATCGTTGTTAACTGATCCTTCCAATCGTTCTCTTCAAAGGCTGTTGACTTATAATACCCATTTTCGTGGCGTGTATTTTTATTACAATTGATGACAAAATATTTTTTGAAATGTTGCAATTGCCATTATTATTGTTTACAATTACTAAAATAAAATGCATTTTCCCCTTTACCACTGCTGATTTGTTAACCTCCTTTTATTCCTTTTATTTAGTCCTTTTTTACTTTACAATTCACAATGTATCTTTGAATTATACAAGCAGTTTTTCGGAATTCAAAATAAAGAACTTATTTGTTTTTCCCTACTTACTGTTACTTTTAAAATATATGAACATGCAAGCTCGTATTTATAATAAAAACGCTTTCAGGCCATCGCGTCAAGTATAAACGCTTCAAAAGCTTGCATAGATAACGTTCCCTGTGATGTTGCGGTACAGCATAGAATACATGAACCTCACCTAAACGCTTCACTAATCAATTTAACGAATTTCTAACTAATCATTTAGTAAAGAAATTTAGCACTATGATGTTCGGAATTAATCCAGCATTCCATCAACCCAAGCGAATTTGGGTGAAGAATGATCACCATCATACACTGGAGCTAACCCGCCATTTTTCCTCTGCTTTGATATTTTGAGCGTTTTTGGCTCAAACCTTACCGCTTTGTTTTTCAATTTGATTGCGTTTTCTTCACCAATTTGTGTCAGATGCTTAATTGCTGAAGATAAAGCCGAGTCCTCTCTTTTTGTTTCTTGGGTGTTATTCGTGCTGGGTGGATGAAAATACTCTGGATCCAGAAAGACTGCATGTTCCACGACATCCGCCCCCAATTTTTCGTCCTCGAGGGTCATTCTTATGGGAACGAATAGATTGATGCCCTGAAAAAAACATTACCGCGTCATTTTTAATGCAACTCAACAGTAGTATAACTTACGTTTCGTGCACATAACTAAGCATTATTCATTATTAAATTTTAACCCATAATTATCACAGCACTGATTTATCAAATTTCAACCCATAATTATCACAGCACAGATTTATCAAATTGTTCCTAAATGAGTATGGTTTTCTTTGTGAGTTTAATTTAAAAAATTGATTATATTATAACAATGGATTACAAAACAAAGTAATTAATTCTATTAAATTTAGTAATTGATGTCATTAATATGATGGGACGGTTAAAAGTTTGCGAGTTTATATTTATGAATAATTCAGACTAGAAATAGGATTTTAATTACCGTATGTTACTATGCATGAACTGTGCCCAAACGGAGTTAGGAGTTAAATTTGTTAAATTCGCCCTTTGTATCGATCAATTTGAACACTCAATTGAATAACAGAATATCTAAAACAAGTACATACATAAAGAAGTATAAATGTGGTAATGGCTGACCAGGCAGTAAGGCATAGACACGCAATCATCTGCATTCCTAACATGTGCCATCCTCCTCCCTTCAGCAGTCCTGATCGTCCACTATTTAAGTTCGTAATACCGTCATGGTCTGGAAAAAGGCCCACAGACGCCATGCCCCATACTCCACCAACAGCATGTACTGCCACAGCCCCAACAGGATCATCCACTTTGATTTTATCCATCCAAGGAGTAAAAACGCAAGTTGCAAAAGCGCTGATCATTCCCAAGACGATTCCTTCCCAGGGATGATACAATGAACAGCCAGCTGTATCGGACAAACATTAAACGTAAGTTGTATCGAAGGAATGAAAAAAATTGTTCCCAGGCGACCATCTTACCTGTGACTGCTACTAGAGAAGACAAGATGCTGTTTATAAGCAGTCCCACATCCCATTTACCATTTCTCGTAAAATAGCTGTTAAGAGACACTGCTGTTAGTTATTGTTTCAAAGTTGTTGCACTAGATGCGACCATAGCTACTGATCGGCAAATTAATCACACTCGTATTAATCATCAGGTAGTTAATGATCTCACCTGTAGAACATCCCAACGATACCACCACCAAATGATGCTGTTAAGGTTGATGCTGCAGCCCTGCAATTTAAACGATATTAAGTAGGCCAAAATAAATGTATTTTTGCTCATTCCAATTTATTGTTAGAATGGGAAACAAACTACCTGGCAGCATGTTTCCAACGGTAATTGGTCACACCGAATGTGCTCCCACAGTTAAAGCTTAGCCATCCCCACCTAGACAGAATAGTGTTTCAACAATCTCTCGCCATCTATTAGATACACAGTATGTGCACCTAGGCTATACTGTATGTGAAATGTATTATATTATATTGTGTATTATATATCATGTCCACCGTATTATTGTGTATTATATTATACTGTATATGTGCATCTATTATCAATGTACACCTTCTGCAGGTAGTACTTACCAAAGGACAAAAAGTCCCAATATGGCATTAGTTGGACTTCCCATTGGTAATGCATTTACGCCATCATCATAGCGGCCATGTCTTGGACCCAACATGGCCGCTGATACGAATGCCGACACTCCGCCAACTAAATGCACTCCACCAGACCCAGCAATGTCGATGACCCCCATTGTATTTAGGAATCCGTGCGCCCCCCACAACCAGCCAGCTGGCACGCAGTACACCACGGTGTTCAAGAGGCTGAAGATGCAATATGCGTTGAAGTTGCAACGTTCTGCCATGGCCCCACTGACGATGGTCGTTGCTGTGGTGGCGAAAGACAGCTGAAATATGAAAGTTGCGAAAACTGTGCCGATTTCTCCCGGTTCGGCACTGTCCAAGAAGAACGAACCCACTCCACAAAACGGATTGGTGCCAGGGCCTTTGCCAAAACTCAAGCCGTAGCCGAACATCCAGTACGTCAGTCCACCAAACACGATGTCCACCACATTCTTCACCATGATGTTCACTTCGTTCTTTCTCGAAACACAAGCAGATTCCAGCAGCCCGAAGCCTGTGCAAGGTCAATCGAAAGAGAAAAATATTTGGAGTAAAACCTTTTTTCAGCAAAACATGACCAGAAAAGAGTTGTTTTGATCGAGGGTACCAGTTTGCATCGTGAATATGATGAATGCATTTGTTATGATCCACGCTGCGTCGTCTCCAGTCATCTCTCTTTCGGAATCGCTCACAATTACAACCGTGGCTGGCATTTCACGACTACTGTTCGTTGCAGGATGGATGGTCGGTGGATCCATTGCAGACACTAATACATAAAATGAAATCTCACATTTATTTGTTCGGTTAATGCAGGAGTGTAATTTCACTTCTGAGTGCGCTGACATGAAAAAATGATTTTTATGAAAACAGATCGCCCTTGAACGTGTCAAATTGGTAAAGCAGATCATTGCTTCATAGTCTTTCGAACAAAGATGACTACCAAGGAGATCGACGGATGACTCCATGGGTATAATATACATGTACAATGTATATGGCATATGTAGCAGACTCCTCTTGGCAACCATATATGTTCCTAAATAATAACTGGCCGGGGGTGCGTGTTACGGTATAAACTAGTATATAGTAGTGTAGGATGTACTTTACAGAATATCCCCTGCTTGGAATTTGTACAAAGTAAAAAGTTATATTTCAACCCTAATTTGTTAGTGTACACGATTATAAAACGTTAATTATCTGAACATTTTGTGAAAGAACATAATATGTTCTGCTCATCTACCGATTTAATCAAACCGGATTAACTTGCATGCGATAGAATCTTGCGATTGAAATCGGCTATTAATCTGAAACTAACATCTGCATACAGATTGCAGAGTTACAAAGTGCTTATATGCTAATCTAAACAGTTAATGTATACATGTATAATGCATGTATAAATTTAAGCTATTAAAACAGCGATATTTCCGGCTCAGTTCGCTAAATGAATACGCAATAAAATAACTAAAATATAAAATGTATTTCTGGTTGCTAAAAGACCTACTCTTGCCCAATGTAAATCAAATTTGATATGCACATTGCCTTTCTGCATTGCGTGAGTCAGTAAAGGGCGGCGAATTGTAGGAAATTTCAGAATAATTTATATGCGAATTAAACAGTTGTCTAAGAGCGCAACCATCCGCCTTTCTTAAAACCAATATCTTAATGCACGAATCGCATGTAATGACGCTAACACTTAATGATTCTGTAAACGTCATTATGTAACTTTTAAGCTTCTGTAACTTTACTTTGTTTAGTCAATTTTTCTTCCACCTAGTAAAACAAATCCACTTACACGTGTAATTCAGTATACAACATTAGCCATGTCGTTTGCATTTATACATTAAATGGTTTGAAGAATGAGGATTTACGGTCAACATTTTGAACAATAAATATGTGGGTCTTCTTGTGCCAACATTTCCTCATCTTCATGATTTTTAACGTAACGTATATAGATTTACAATCATTTGCACTGGACTTAGTGCGTCATGAAATATTTCAATTTGAATGTACATGTTTTAAAATGGTAATCCTAGAGAGGTGACCACGAACTCATTAATGTTGAAATTGTTTGTTTTTCGATACGATTTTCTTGTGGTGCACAGTATTATGGGTAATAAAGTACAAGTGAGAATACAATGCAGAATAGTCCTTGTTTCAACTCTGCATGAAATCTTTATATTTCAGCACTACTTCTTGTCTAGTCTGTCTGGTGACACCTTAAATGTCCTAACTGTAGGACTTTATCATTTTTTATATTTTTCTGCTTTTATTTATGTTTTCATGTGCGATGCAATTTCTTGTTTATTGATACGTTCCTACACGTAGTACATTCAGTATATATGAGTATGTTTATCTACTCTACTAACGGAGTGAAGTTGAAATAAAGAAAATTTGCTTTTTGAGCAATTAATCGTGAATTCGTAATTACGGAATGACAATATTAACGTCACTTTAGGCATGAATTAGTCTGATTTGTATTCCTGGTGGGTGAAAAAAAAAACATTCGTGCACTTTGATCCAATCCACCATTTCATTATAAATACAAGGATTTGCAAGGGAATACTCGATACATATATTGCACTTCAAATTGATTCAGTATAAAAATAATTCTAAACCTTGGATCACAAGAAGAAGATTATAAGACTTATAACTAGTATACTGTACTATCTACACTCCGAGCAATGAAATAGTTTTATATGGCTTTATTATTCTGTGGTTTTATGGTTTCCGACCTTGTAAAATACCAGAAATTGAAAATGCAATGAAAATTGATTCTTTGCCGTAATCAAAACTTTCGTAATCGTTCTTGCTCTAAAACATTCGTAAAGATCTGATTTTTTTTCGTAAAAAACACTTATACTTTATTTCTCTTCTCTTATTGTTTTGTAACTGAACTCGCTTAAGTTCTTCCCTTGAATCAGCACGATAGAGATTATTGCACTATTTGTGTGCCTATGCCATTTAGTGACAATGAGATGTTATAAAATGAGTTGCTACTTACTTGTAAGGCAGATACCAAATCGAGGCGATAATTGTTAATCCTTTAGGCAAGCCGTGATGAAAGTTATGGAGCCGGTGAGCACCTTCGATTCAGAGGTGCATGCATGCCAAACTTGAATAAAGCATGCATAGACCAATGCATCTAAATATCGATTTTGATTGCAAATGTACAACCGAGGATGACATTTTTTGTACCATTTACGAGCAAGCGTGGCTTTTATTTTCCTAGTTTTGAAATGCTGATGCTATATTTTGGATGTCGCCATTGGAATCTTTATAGCTGTTTAATGTGTTTTCTTGTTTATTCAGATTTTGAGCAAATGATAGCTCTAAACCGACGCCTATCGGTTTATGGAAACAGTCGAATGATGGGTTGGCTATTCCAGATTTACATTAAATCGAGTTGATAGATGTAGGAAAATAATTATTTACCATATATCCTTATTAACCTATCTTTATGTACTGTATTTTTGTTGCAGAAAGTCGCGCATACGCATTTCAGTTGTGTATTGTTTCAAAGGAAAATGGACAATTTGTCGATTTTTATTAGAAATTTTCAAAAAACCTCGCACGTATAAGCTATATAGCAGTAAAAAGCACCAAATAGTTTACCAGGGAAAATTGTAATGATTTCGTTGTGCAATGTTTTGTTTAGATAAAGAGAAATCAATACATGGTACTGTTGTCGTCGTTGAATGTCAACTGATTAAAAATACTAAGACATGATTGGCTATGATAACGTTGACTGTTGCCTCCTCTCTGGCAACACTGGTCACTGGTCTTCAGACTGATACAGTTTTAAGAATTAATAATCTTTTCATGTTATCATAGCTTAGTGAACATACGCTTTATTGAGCATTGCCCTAATACACCCACCGTGTCAATGTGTCCAATCCATACAATGTGAATTGTGTCAAATTGTGTGCAATCGGGTAGCGATTATGTTTTCATGAACTTTTGCACGATTTAAATTTAACAACAATCACAATCTGACCGTCACGTCGTCTTGTCCACAGATAAAAAAGTCACATGTACATGTATATACCGTACACATGTACATACATGTATGCAGTTATTTATGTTCAATTAAATTACTTATAATGAAAGACACAACCATTTTCGGACACCCTACATCGAAAACAAGTACATCAACAAACAAATCAATACAAACGCTAAATTTATTTGTTACCAGGTTGTCTTTGACATGCACTATTGCTTGCTACGAATTTTAGTCGTGAATTACGCCGTTTATTAATAAAAAATTTAGGAAAGATAAGAACAATTTAAAATTGTAAGCGCGCATATTCCAAATTCAGCGCTTGAATCTTAATTTTCTTTTTATAAACGGCGTAATTCACGACTGTACCTAGCAATGGTGGATGAAAAATTCTACATGGTAAAAAAACTGTAAAGCATCTTTTTGCATGGTAGGTATCTCCTTCCAAAGAGCCTTTAAGTTCAAAATCGGTAACTTTTCCAGCGCAACTTTGTCATGAGTTTGATTTTTGAAATGTCGCAACTATCCAGTTCAGACAACAACAAATAGTTTAAATTTGGCGGGCAAAGCGCTGCGGCTCCTATGTGCCCCCGCGGCTTCCGTACCACTTCCTACCGTGGCGCCCCCTCGGCTTCCGTACCAATACCTGGCTTTAGTTTTTGCCAACGTTCGTTCTGGTCGTGTTAGCTGTGAAAATGGCGGACAAAGATGAACAAGAGCGAACTATTTCCGAAGACCTTGTGGTCACCAAATATAAAATGGCTGCAGAAATTGTCAATAGTAAGTAAAATACATGAAATCATGTTTCCGTTAATATGGATTGGGCGGGTGATTCCTAAAACTCGTAGTTGCGCCGTGAGCACACCTGCTGCCGGACTACCACGTTGTGAAAGCCGCCATGTGTCCATTAAAAATGTCACAAAGTTTTCATAGGATAAAAAAACTTGACGGTAGTCGATGTTGCCGATGTGTTGTAGTTTTCATTTAAGGTTTGCATTCAACAGTATCTTTCTCGCGTCAGACAAAAAGTCAGTACTGGCCATCTCGTTGGCGCCTTACTACAAGTTAGGCTTAAGGACAGGCAAGCGTCCACGTGCATGCTAGCAATTTTTATAAAGTGACCAAACCAGACAATTCTGTTTATTGTGGCTTTCCAGACAGGGTTCTCTGCACTGTTTGCTACTTGTCTCTTGATGAATCATTGTTCAACATTTTACAGAGGTATTAAAACTGGTGGTTGACAAATGCAAGCCAGGGGAGTCAGCGCTGGGATTGTGCGAGTTTGGCGATGGCTTGCTGGTGGAAGAATCTGGAAAGATTTTTAAGAAAGAAAAGGACATGAAAAAAGGTATTATTTTCCACTATGTTTACAGTTTTATATAAATCTGGTTATGTTTCTTGCAATCCGTTAATTATCAAGTGTGCTTGAGAGTGGGTTCGAAATTGAGCTGAAGAAAAGTTTGCTGACAATATTTTGCCAAAACACTATCGGCAGAGTATCACCATGGTCCTTGGTATCACATTTGTTAGCTTGGCATATTGTCGGAAATTCAGTGATCACATTGTTTCAATGTCTGTGCTACCTCGATAAATCTAGTCCCCCCTTTCCTCACCATATGGTATCCTGGGTTCTGACTTTGAGGTGTTAAGATTAAATTGAATTGTTACACCCTAACTTTTTTTTCTTGTTTGTCACCTAGGAATTGCTTTTCCAACATGCATATCTGTTAACAATTGCATCTGCCATTTTTCACCCTTAAAAAGTGAAGCTGACTATACTTTGAAAGATGGTGACATGGTGAAAATGTAAGTATATATCAGTGTGTTGAACTATTATGTAGTGCCAAGTCAATTAATGATATATGTCGATATTTAATGGTTACCTGTAATTTTACTTCAGTGATATGGGAGTGCATGTGGATGGATTTGTGGCAGTTGTAGCTCACACGCTCATAGCTGGATTGGCTCAGGTAGGTGATATTCTGGTGCTATATATAACAGCTGTGGCTGTGTCCGTCTTTTCTTTGTTTTTGTGTTTATTTTGATTCTGGATTTAAAATTTTCCATACAAGTAGCAAGCTGACGATTTGTTCATTGTCGTCCACACGTTGTGTAAAAATGTGGCCAATGTAAAATAACAGGAGAAAAAAAGTCCAAAAATTTTCTGGGGGAAGAATGAAAAATAATTGTAAAAATCCATAAATCCGTTTAAATAAATTTCCAGGAAAATATGGTGTAAAACAGGAATTCTTGTTAAAATCCATTTTTCAAATATTTCGCCTATGGCGTTCTCTAGTGAATACTTATTATCAATTAATATCTTTTTGCAGAAAGTTTGGCTAACAAGGAGCGCCATTAGTTTATGTTTGCAAAAAAAAATTGTCCATGGCGTTCCTACTTCTAACAAGACTAAAAAATGGACAAACTTTAATTTGTGCAAATTAATTAATCTTAAGATAAGATCTTAGACAAGATGGATACCCCCTCTAGGGCCGTCTTCATCTCAAATGGTGCAAAACAAGTTACAAATATTCCAATTAAATCGAAAAACTTGTGTTGTTAATGGCTGTCTTTTTAAAATAATTTTAGGGTTCAAGAATTACAGGCCGAAAAGCTGATGTTATGAAAGCTGCCTACTATGCCAGTGAGGCTGCCTTAAGATTAGTTGTACCGGGAAATGAGGTAAGGTAGACATTTCCTGTTATTGCAATTTTAACACCAATACTTTAACTGACTGTTGTTTACCTGAGGTTATCTTCCTCATTCATATTCAATGAATCAATATTATTTTGAGTCTGCTATCATTTTCAATTGGCATTACAACATGTTGCTTTTTCAGAATAATGCTGTAACAGATGCAATTCAGAAAATTGCAGAGTCTTATAAATGTAAGCCAATTGAAGGCATGCTATCACATCAGTTAAAACAACTTAAAATTGATGGTGAAAAGACTATTATACAAAACCCAACTGAGGCTCAGCGGTAAGTGTATGCCACAATTACAGATTCCAAGTGTGGACCCCTTAGGGACTTAGTGATGTTGTTTAGTCAATGTAGTGATAGTGTTTTTAGATATATTTTTATTTTCTAGGAAGGATCATGAGAAATGTGAATTTGAATTGCATGAAGTGTATGCCATAGATATCCTTATCAGTACAGGAGAAGGAAAGGTGAATAAAAGCTCAAGTTTGCACGCTGACTAACAACTACTTAGATTTTCATTTCTTGCTGTTAAAATGTTTGCAGGGCCGTGAAATGGATACAAGGACAACAGTGTATAAAAAGACAGATGAGGTCTATCAACTAAAAATGAAAGCATCTCGAGGTGTGTTGTGTTCATAATTCTCGAATTTTGTTCGTGAGATAGACGGTAGTAACAGTTTATCATTTGAAACTATAGCCTTCTTCAGTGATGTTGAAAAGAGGTTTGGAAACATGCCATTCACTTTAAGGTAATTATTTTCAATTTTTGACAGGTTCGTGGTGTGAAAGCACTGAGTATTTATTTTTTCCCAAAAACTTGTGAATTTGTTTTAATTGGTTTATCTGTGCTTCAATTGAATTTTTTTTAGAGCATTTGAAGATGAGAAAAAGGCTAAGATGGGAGTTTTAGAATGTGTTAATCACAAATTAGTGGAACCTTTCAATGTACTGTATGAAAAAGAAGGTAAATTTACTTTTGATGTACTGCCATTATTTGAATTTAATAATTGTTTAATACTTATTTAAAATGAAATTCAATTTTCTTTAAGGCGAGTATGTGGCACAATTTAAGTTTACAGTCCTTCTCATGCCCACTGGCTCCCATAAAATCACGGGACTGCCTTTTGAGTTTGAAACTTATGAGTCTGAATATTCAATTGAAGATGAAGCTATTAAAGTGAGATCAATTTATAAGGCATTTAACAACCACTTCGTTTGGCAACCTAAAACTCATTGGCTATTGTTCTTTGATAAATTTTAGACAATGTTGAGTGCATCTGCTAGCAAAAAGGCAACGAAGAAAAAGAAGAAGAAAGCTGAAAAGGCTGTGGCAAATAATGCAAATTCAGGGGAAAAGGATGTGACTCAAGCTGAAGATTAACTGGTTTTGAGTGTGCTATTGTATATGGAGGAATGGTTGGTAGTTTTTATTATTCTATAATTTTCCAAACCTGAATGCATTTAAATTGTAATTGTGAAATGGCGATTATTGATTGCAGTTTGCATACATTTGTGATGAATCCCAATTGTGAAATCAGTTGGGCAGTGTGTGAACAGATTACTTATTTTCCTTGAATTTGTTTATTCCAAAATGATCAAACAATCACCTTGAGGCCATTTCAAAGAAAGCGCCTCAATTTTTAATAAAAAATTATCAATTTGTATAATAATTTTAATTACAAATTACCAAATCAATTCCCTTCAGCATTTTCCTTAGCGTAACAATGAGTTCATTTCTTACGAAGTTTCAACATCAAGCAGTTAGAATAATGGCTTGGAAAGTCATGCTTTTTATTTCGACCTGGATTATTTTTCATTAAAAACATCTTTGGCATTATCATTCAGTGCTATTAAAGTCCATTTTTTATGGAAATTTCCGTTTTTATTTACCATACATGCTTGCATTGCATTTTAAACGTTGTTTTCAATTCTATAATATAATTCCGATAATAAGTTCCTAGTAAAGATGCCGAATAAGAGTTTAAGGGGAACATCAGGAGCTTAGCTTGTTCTGATGAGTGCATTCACAAATGTTGATTACACTGAAACATGAAATTATTTCAACTTCACTAAGATCCTATGTTGAAGGCTGCTATATAAACTATGGGATATACACTATTGTGCAAGAGGTGCTGGAAAATTGTTGGTAATTTATCTCTTACAAATGCTTTGTGTTTTGAAGACATCTAAATATGCAATAGACAGGGCAGGAGGATGTGGGTTGGAATTATAATGATAGTGGCAATACATCTGTAGTGAACTCATTGATGTTGCTTATACTGATATACGAATTGTTCTGTATAGGTGGGTGGAATGCGAGGTGTGTGTTCCATATTACTTATACAATTGGTTAGGTTGATTTTCAAACACATTAAGTGGCGAAGGTAGGTCTTTCACGATAAATTGAGCTGGGCAGTCAAAAAACATTTAACATAAGCGGTGCATCATCATGTTGCATCACACTGATTTCACAGATTTGATGCAACTAATGAAATTCAAACCCTTGTACAATTCAATGGGAAGGAAATGCATGTACATTTGTGTCACCTATGCTAAAATATCCTCCCTGATCCATAACAGAACATTCGGCACTGCATAGAGATGTACAGTAGAACCTGTCTAAGTCAATACTGTAGGAACCGGGCATCACGTATCGGTTTAGACAGGTTATTGACTTAGGCAGGGACATTAATCAAGCATGGGGACGAGATTGGGACCGGCCACTGATATTAGGTTATGGAGGTTATAAGTTTACGCAGTATAAGTTAAGAGAGGTTCTACAGTATATTGTATTCTGCATCAATTGAACTGGTTAATTAAATTTAGCTTCATAGTTTTTTATCTAAGTAAGAATTACAATGATGAACCATTCAGTGGGTCTGTTCAGCCTGCCATTGTCGGGCTAAATCTGCATGCTTCCTTTAACTGTTTATTTCAACGTCTGTTACGGAACGTCCATACAATAACAAAACGATATATACATGTAATCATGTTATGCTACATGCTTCAGAATGAGATGAATAAGTTTTATATTACAAGTTGTTATGAAACTATCTGACTATTCTGGTGCGTAGCCACACGTTGTATGACAACGTGTGTAACAAATTTGTTATAGTGTGATTATAGTGTATTAGTCATTCTTAATATGAATTAATGAATGATTAGGCCTTAACCGACCAACATTGAGTACTATTTACTGCTGTTTTCGCCAAACTTTAATTAACAAACAACAAATTTATGTCACATTAAAAGCAAAAAAAGATCACCAATTGTTGCAGTATTGTGCTACAGATTTATATTCAATGTTTAGGGTTATGTGGATTAAACTTCAAGATGTAACCTCTGTTAAGTCTGTGCCAAACTTAAATCTAGACAAGTGAGGAAACAGTAAAGCTGATCCTGGTATTTGTGAGATTTGTGTGAAAGCACTTTGTTGGGATAAATTCAGAATATACACATTAATGTTATGGCAAAAATAACATCATTGGATATTTGATTGAAGATTTGTGGTATGCTAAATGCTGCAGACTTGTTATCTATTCGATTTTTTTTTCTTTCTAAAACTTATGTTTAAAAACTTCCAACAGTGTTATTACAACTTTTTGTCATAAAAAATATTTTGTTCAGTACAAATGTACATGTATTCCCATATCCACTTGTATTTCTTAACTGTCTTTTTTTACATCACTTTGTGTTCTAAACGTTAGTTAAATGGAGATAAGTATAACTGCCTTTTGCAGTTTTTTGGAGCATCTTCTGTACAACATTGTGCCTTAAACTTTTGAGCTATCAAGAAATACCTTGACGAAATTGACTGCTGTACGCATAATAACTATTAATATACTGAATTATTTCTCACAGTACACACTTCTCAAAGCTGGTTGCCCTTAACACCATAAACGTTTTAGTGTCAAAATGCAATAAGATATTCTTGCTGGTGAGTTTATTGCAGCTGCTCTGATTTTCAAATTGTTTGGACACTAGTATAAAACAACAGTTAAACATGTTTCTTTTGAAACAATCTTTTTTATAAAATTTGGCATTCACATTCAAAACCACCAACATTTATGGCTTCATCGTTGTTGATTTCATTAGATTTCATAATTGGTCGACACGTAAATTTTTGTACTTGTCTGTCATATGCAGCATAAATTTTGTGAAACATATGTAGTCCAGCAGTGATAACTTGAATGTATTGCGGAAAGAATCAATGGAAATTGAATTCATGATGTGAACTTTCCATTCCTCCATTTACTAAATAAATTTGCATTTTTGAGTCAAATTTCAATTAAACGTGCTCTTTTTGCTCTGGTTGAGTTAAACGCTCAGTTTGGTCATCAATGGCGAAATAATCAATTAACTGTGTTTTTCCACCTATATCCTATTCTCCATTAACGACCGAGCCTACTGTTTAAAAATCGGCAAATGTCTTCTTTGCAGGAGTCAACAGAGGACTTGAAAGCTTCACATCGCCCAGACATGAGGACATGGAAGCTTGGTTGACAATTCTACAGAATTTTAACGTTTCTGGATGTATGCCTGTACCACCGCTTCTTTCTGTGCGATATTTGAGCAACGAGAAAGACTCCCAAAACCTATTTCTGCCCAATCAGATCCTTGCAGATCGATACTTGAGCCATTGCTTGTGCTCCGAGACTAGTCCGTGGTACGAGCTACATATAGTGGGGGTGACGATTGCGTGCACTCACTGATGTGCTAGATGAATTGAGACAGTTGGAAGTTGAAAGTCACTGCATGGGTTCAACTCAGATAAAGGATGATTAACCCATTGATTTTAAACATTCAATTTTAGGTGAAAATTATTTGAGAACAGGTGTTGTAGTTGCATGCTGCAGCTGTTCAAGGAAAATTTTGCCCTGAGTGCCATAGTGAGTGGACCCAGTGTGAGGCGAGTGTAACATACCCAGTTTGGAAGTATCCTACTGTACATGTACTAAGTTTAGCAAGTGCACGCAGTGCCAGTACAAAGACAACGAAGTCAATATTTCTCAAATTTGAGATCACAACTTGCAAAAATTGCGTCAACATTATCCAATCGGGGCGTACACAATGGGGTTTTAAAAAAAGGGTTTGATTCAGTGGTGCCGGATTTACCATTGTGCTTAGATGAGCCTTGATCGTTGCTAGCGTGCATTGGCATGAGAAAAGCTGACCCCGACTAGAGACAGCGAATGTTTTTTAATGTTTATTAAAAGTCAGAGCGATAAGTTTAACATTGGCAATGACTTTTAAAAGTAGGCCTAAAATAAACGAAAGTTAACGTTTATGATTTTAATACTTTAAATAGCGTTTGTTGTGCTGCACTAATTAAGTGTCTAGTAGGGGTAATGTTTCGCTTTCATATTCCGCCATAAAAAGTGCTCATTTTTTTTAACAATTCTCCCTTTTTTAGCTAATTTTCCCGTTTTTTTTTAGTTTCTTTTGGCTGTAAAAGCCAAACCACTTTATATAATGAGCTAATTTTGGGCCCATTAGATTCGTATCGTTCTGTACTTTCATATTCCGCCATAAAAAGTGCTAATTTTTTCAACAATTCTCCCTTTTTTAGCCAATTTTCCCAAATTTTTTTTGTTTCTTTTGGCTGTAAAAGCCAAACCATTTTATATAATGAGCTAATTTTGGGCCCATTAGATTCGTATCGTTCTGTACTTTTATATTCCTCCTTAAAAGTTCCCAAAAATAGCTCAGTTTTTCAACAATTCTCCCTTTTTTAGCTAATTTTCCATTTTTTTTTTGTTTCTTTTGACTGTAAAAGCCAAACCAATTCGTATATATATTCGTATATACAATTCGTTTATATAATGATCTGATTTTGGACCCATTAGATTCGTTTCGTTTTGTACTTCCATATTCCGCCATAAAAAGTGCTAATTTTTTCAACAATTATCCCTTTTTTAGCCAATTTTCCCAATTTTTTTGTTTCTTTTGGCTGTAAAAGCCAAACCGTTTTATATAAAGAGCTAATTTTGGGCCCATTAGATTCGTATTGTTCTGTACTTTCATATTTTGATATCAAAAGTGCTCATTTTTTCAACAATTCTCCCTTTTTTAGCCAATTTTCCCAATTGTTTTTGTTTCTTTTGGCTGTAAAAGCCAAACCATTTTATATAATGAGCTAATTTTGGGCCCATTAGATTCGTATCGTTCTGTACTTTTATATTCCTCCTTAAAAGTTCCCAAAAATAGCTCAGTTTTTCAACAATTCTCCCTTTTTTAGCTAATTTTCCATTTTTTTTCTTTCTTTTGGCTGTAAAAGCCAAACCACTTTATATAATGATCTGATTTTGGACCCATTAGATTCGTATCGTTTTGTA
>JAQFYZ010000353.1:0-47146 GCA_034695085.1 Cylindroiulus punctatus
TATACTTGTGTAGCTTGGAAAAACGTCTATGTGGCAAGCTAAATTCCCTAGCTATAATTGCAGTACTAAGTTGAAGCCTGTGAGAAAAATGATCTACACGTAGTTTCATTAGCCAGAAATCAATAATAGGCTTTCGCAATCATGATCTCTCATAAAATCACCAAATTTTTTATTGAAAATTCAATGCTGCTATCTCTGCCGATAGATGTCGCTGCATCTCCACAGTCACCGAGAGAGCTTTTTCGCAGAGCATTCAGCTTTTTGCGAAGTCTCGCGAAGTGACGTGTGGCTCGAGATCGGTTCGACATATTGGCCATGATGTATGGAAATGGTCGACATACTGTAGTGTTGAAAAACTGTTAATCAACTGGAATATTCCGTTTAATTCGCTCGCGATCATGTTAGTTTTGTCGGTTGTTGTTCTTCGAACGTTCGCCTTGCTTGCCTGACTCTTTACTGGTGTTCCCAATGGCTGCAGCTGCCGTACCGAGCGCAGCCCAACCCGTAGGAGGTAAGCGCAAAAATTGCCTTTTGAAATATCGTGCATCTTTTTCAAATGTAACAAAAAATGTTTCAATTAATGCGATGAGTTACACTTGATGGAACAGAATCACCGCCTCGTTAACGCCGCCCTTTATCGCGTGTTGCACCGCACGAACGTCCCGAGCGAGCGTTAGTGAGCGTTTCAAGCACGTGTATTTTCCAACATGCAAAGATGCACTTCGGTTTACCGTTCGATAAGCCCACGAACATCTGGGATATGGTATGCAATTACGAAGACCTAATTTGGCTAGGCCTACTTATTAACGGCCCAGTGTCCTGCTTTTAATGGTGATGCCCTTAGCCGAGGCCATTGGGGGTGCAGTCGCTGGTACTCTGACCCCTCCACTGACAGTTGAGAAGTCACCATCCTTTGGGGAATTTCAGGGAATTTCAGGGGCTCCCCCCACCCTGTATGTTTGCCAAGAATGGTATTGATGCTGTCCTAATATGTAGGATTTAATCTAGGTTAGCGTGTTGCTTTTTGTGTACTTTAACGGCGGCTGAGGCCTTGCCCGTCAGATGAGGTGTATAGGACAGTGTACGAGATTGAAGAGATTGAGAGAGAAAATGTGCAGTGAGAAAGTGTATGGTACAGTAATGGTAGAAGAAATACTCATTTTGTTGCCTAAAAAACCATGGAAAACCATGGTCAAGATAGAAAGCATGGATATTCCTCGCGATGTTGCATCAAGATGCAAACAATCTACATTTCATCACCATCGTACCTTCCTTACACGCCTTAGCTGGCTAAAGTGTTGCGAGTTCTCAGTGGCATCGTGCATGCTGAGCATAAACACACATTAGTCAGATGTTTTAGATGGTTGTTAAAGAAAACATCAGCCACCTAAATCAAACATTTACGTCGTCGCATCGTTTGGCAATCTTTTGCGACGTCACTGTACGAGTCAACATTTCTAAGATTATGAAATCTAATCTGCTGTTGAGAACTGCCGAACATGGTAACTTGCTTTGCACGGTCTCTTTTACTGGCAGCTCGCATGGGCATGTTCAGACTCGTGAATTGCTTCTGGTTAAATGACGACATAGATTTTGATTTAATGGTAATTGAGGCAGATTCCATTATTGGTAGTCACAGTTTACTCATCGAGACCACCTGGAAGGTCCAGGTCCACAGGCTCTTGGCAGAGCTTCGCAGCTAGGTAATTTCATGTTTGCATATGCATTGTGGAATACGAGCTATTCGTGTTCACTGACCATGACGGTAATTAAACATTTTGACCTGAAATGGACACAGTTACATAAGACAAATCACTGTGTTAGCAGTGTGAGTTTCAGCTTTTATTTAGAAATTAAAAATCTCGGCTGGCGGCACATTGAGGTAACCTCGATAAATATGCTGACGCCGAAAACAAGTTGGTCCATAAAACTGGTCCCGTTGGACACTTAGTTTCAAATCGTGCCCACTCGAAGCAGTCTTTGGCGACTCTGGTTCCTGAGAGCACACGGAAGTGACCAATTGTGGCAGATTTTGGGAAAAAAGGTGAACTAATTAAACGTTGATTGTAAACTGTCCTTCTAGTTAATTTGAAGGCCACTAGAACAAGAATGCTGTTTCACCCCAAATGCCCATGATCACCTTGAGAGCGGTTTTGGGAAGGTAGGCCTAGTCCAGCTGGGAGTGCAGCCAATTTCGAAGACGCTTTTTGCACGTGTTGCCTGGTGCTGCCTCCGCTGGCCTGTCCAGTGATTATTGGTTCGGGAAGCTCTTCCCTAATTTCAGATCGATCAGATCTACCTCCGAAAGATGTCAGGGTTGTCAGGCTATCGAACACGACGGGAAAACCCTGATGATCTCGCTGGTCTAACATGCTTTATGCCCATGTTAACGAATTGGGTTTTCCATCAGCAAAAAGCTCTACTTGGAGAGCTCTCTCCAAGCAGAAGGCTCTGTCATCATCAAATAATCGTCATCGTAATCCTTTACCTACATCATTTTGCCTACTTTTTCCCGCAATGGGAAGCCCAATCAGCGTTATTATGAAAATTTTGAATTGTCCAGTAAACTTGTATTTATTCACTTCAATTCAATTTAATACACCCACCGGCACCACCTGAGATGTCATGTGGTGGAGGGTTAGATATAGCCAGGTACAAAAATGTTTCAGCGAATGCGCAATGAAAAATGAAATTAAAATGCAATGTACAGAATGTGCAGGAAGGTCTACAATGAAGGCCAATCATTGTTGGGGGACGTTTGAATATTATATCATCACATTTTTGCTATTTTCGGATCTTTAACCTCTCGCCCAAAATGATGTCATCATTGATCAAGATATTTTTCAATTTTTTTGTAAAAATGAGATCAGAAATGATGAATTTTATCCCAAAAATGTAATAATGAAGCGACTGATATTAAAATAAGATACGTCGTATGCGAAACTTGTTGCAAATCGGGATCGAAAATAACAGATTTGACCCAATAGCCAGTCTTATCAAGCATAATATTTGAACTTCCCCTTACTTTAATGCCGCAATTAACAGTACGGTTCGAAAGACACGATTGCGTTCCCATATCCAAATAAGGGGTTGTTCTTAAAGACGGCCTATTAACAGTGACTTTTATCAAGTAAAACTTACTCTCGTCTGTGCAGCTTTTTTTAGAGATCACTCAATTCAGTTCAACTCAGTGCCCTGAAATCTGCAAAAGTATCCCATGTTGATCATAGCCACAACATTTCTTAATCACGTATTTATTTCCCTGTAACTGAAAGAGATCAAGTCTGCTAAAATACGTAATGGGAAAGCGCTTCACATAACCTGCACGGCATGGCGAATTGTAATTCAATTGTGTATTTTCTGATTTATTACTAATTTTACCCCGATACCAGCCAAGACAGGCGAACGTCGATTCACATATATGCCGTTCAACTTTGTCCTCAACTTTCTCCTCACTGCATGGTTTTTAGTGTATCTCGGTGATTCTGTGATGTCCATACAAATGTTTCGGATCCCCCAGGACTCGCCATTGATAAATCAGGCTCTGTCAAAAAGGAGTGAATATTTTAACAATAAATCTAGATCGAAATCGTATTGTAGGTTGGCGTGACCAAGATCTTTTGCTCCAGGACTGCTTGTCAGCATGATGCTCAATCAACTTCCAAAAGAATACATTTCGGTCTTCTTTTTTCCCTAGATATAAATTATTGCACTCACTTTTATAAAACCCGGAATTATTGTCAGGCCGACTTCATGTCCCAAAAAAGCACAAAAATCACAAACGAGACTTATTTTGTGAAGGTCTCTTTTAAGAGCACATATTGCTGGTAATGCCTGGGAATTATGTCACAACCTATTCAGGAGCATTCGTTTTTTTTCCTAAACCATGTTCAGGTGGCAGAACTAAGCAAATATACAGTGACACCGGCGACCAATAGAATGTCATCCTGGTCATAGTGGTAGTTGCGACAAACAAGGTGCATTTGTACTGCTCAAAAAATGTCCAATGCTATTTGAATCAGCTTTGAACCCTGGAAGTGATTTATAGGCCTACTTGCGTATTGCAAGTCCCAATGAATGCCTATATAGGCCCATAGCTTAACCACTTTTTATAAACTAGTAACTAATACACGCTTGTGCATGCACGGTGTAGGCGATAGAACTAAGTCAATATCCAGTCTTGGGTCTGTCTTTGTAGTGGCCAATGTTATTCCACCTTTGATGTTGGGTATAGGTAACTTCACAAAGGACTACTTTATGCGGGCCTTTAGCAGCTTAGGTGCACGAGGGAAGTCACAAGTACGTAACCAAGGAAACGTGTAGTAAAAACGTGTTTTCAACTAATGCATCTCGAAGGGTCCTTCAGTTGACCATAACTGCAACGTATGGTTTGAGGCAATCATCCTCATGTATAACACACTGTGATCCACTGACCTATAGGATCTTATAGTTAACTGATTCCCATATTTTAAAATACATGTATTGCAATACATTCAAGGGAAATGGTGCAAGTACAACTGGTTTTTCCACTTGACCGAAAAAATAGTTCATTGCATTGAGAATCAGCCCTTATAAATGCAGGGTGGAACAGAAACAATTAAACGATTTAAATTCGAAATGTTCAAATGACCAAAGAAATCTAGGTTGTAATTACAGAGCTATGTGGTTGCAAATGGTATTACAGAAATACAGGTAGTTGTTTATTTACAGCGCGTAAATATACAGCTAGTGTTGCTATATTTATATAAACCAAACTGGTGTGAAATGTTCAAAATAAGAGCATGCCAGTATTTTTACAAGTCAGATTGTTCTGTTAACTTAAAAAATGTTCGGTGGTCACAAATCAATACTAACCCTGTACAACAAGTTGTGTGATAAATAACCTCTAAAGTGTTTGCTCTGTAAACTAACATAGTATTTTGCAACTGAATATTAGTGTAACCCTATAGAATATTTAATTATTCATTAAACGATTTGTCACGCAAAAGTTGCATGGAATGAATAATCAATGGTTCAAGTATGGTCCTATTTTGTAATGGTCATATCAGGGCAGTATAAGTGACTTTACAAATTCATATTACAAAACGTTTAATTTTGTATTACTCTGATCTGACTATCATAACTGACTGATTTGTAGCATGATTAAAAAAAATCTAATCACATGTATAAAGATAAAGCAAACTAAGGCTCTAGATCTTCTAATGCACTAAATTCTTACCATAAATTAAATTTTACATGTGCATCAGTGTTTGTTTTGACTAACCATCTATCATCTAATTTTTTTGGCTTAATTAGCCCTGCATCATTTGTTGTTCTATAACATTGTAGTTATAGTCTTAGGCATAGCAGTAGGCCTACTTAATGTAATGTGCACTTTACTCATCTTCTCCATCTTTATTTGATGATAGACAAATGAAGCTGAATGTCGTAATTTTCGTGCTTTGTTTTGATCTATCGTCAATTTTCTTCCTACTGACTAGGAAATGTTGTGGAATAGCAATGCATTAGCAGCAATCATTAATAACAAAACGACTCGAATTAATTGCGTAATTCGCATCAACTTGCTTTGGGCCATATGAGCGATTACCCACCTATGTTTCATTGTGCTGGATTCGTTTGCAGACCAATTAAAAGAAAGGACACGCCATCCCGCAAAGGGATAAGCATGATATTATAAATGCACTGTCACTTGCTTAATTAGGCTTTTTAGCCGAGTAATTATAACCAATGATGCCATGGCATTGGGTTTGAATAAATGTGCTTAATGTTCCTTTTTTTTGCTTTCAGGTGACACCGGTAAGGCGATTAAGAAACGCAAGTCTGGTTCTATCGGGTGAGCACACACTACACACTATATCAATTGTAAAATCAGCAATTTTCAGTGAGCAAAAAAACTTCCTCAAGTTGCTACCAGATGGCACTCTTGTTTTGATATTGAGCCAAAAGTGATTAAGGATCTGGTCTGACATAGCCTACATGCACAATGTGATGTCATTGAATTCCACCTTCTGTGAATTCTCCTTTCTACCCTGGACCCGGAATTGTACTTTTAACACCATCACGTTTTCCTTGAAAAAACATTTTTCCTATCTATCTCCACTTGTTTGTATTGTTAGTTACTTGATGGAGTGATAACGCATTTCTCATTAACAGTTTGATAGAGGCCGGATACTGAAAATTACTGGTCGATTTTTAAATGATTTTTTTATGTATATCAGTTTGCAGCACCCCAGTTTCTGAACTTATGCATGTGCCGATAATTTCTTCGGATGCCCAGTGCTTTTGTTGCCTTCCTTAGTCGAACGAACTGGTTCTCAAAAAGTTGAGTTCTGGAAAACTGCATTTGTTAGCCCTGACATGTATAGGACGCAGAAGGTTGACAGCACATTTGCAGCAGAATTTAATAATATACAGTGGGCACAGTGTGGGATCTTCTATTTCCTACTTCTCTCAACAATTTATGCCCAGCGTTTTACTTGCTACAGAAGTTCGGCCTGTGGTGCCCATCCTGAAATATCTTATACTTCTGTGTTTGTTCTTGTAAACAATGGTTTTCGCGCGAATTTATTATATGCCATGGCTAAGAAACAAATCAAACTCTACAACTAACTACATTATCATGTAACCTTAACTAGTTTGAGGTAATGAAATACTCGGCATGTATTTGCTCTGGAATTACCACATGCAGTTACCAAAGTAAGGACGAATAATTTAGTAAACCATGACTGAAGCTTTGAGGCAGTAGTGTTGTTCACGTCATAAGCAGTTTCACTCGATGAATAATACTGCAAATGTTACTAAAATACTACATACTAATGAGGCCTTCAAATCGTTGGAGGAGTATGTTTTGTCCTGAAGTTGGATCACGAAGGCAATATACTAGTATTTCCTTGCATGAAATTGGTATGATTTTCATTTGCATGCATATTAATAATATCTGTTCTGTACTGTATCTTTGGAAGAGAAGATTTGACCCAAGCAAGCACTTGTATGGATCGGTCATCACATTGGTTTTTTCTTTTTTTTTTTTTTGGTTGAATTGTTTTATCGCCCTCGTTCGATGGTAAATTTGGGCGAAAGCTAGTTGTTGCCTTACTAATTGCAACATTACACATCCTTGACCAGTCGTCAGCCCTCTATTAAATGTTTTTGTGTTTTTGAAGGTGGCTGTACTATGATACGGGCTAATGTATTCAAGCTGAAGGCGATATTGGTTTACTGGCATTCAGAAAATCCTGTATAAGCAAAGGTCTTTCGTGTTTGGTGTACATGACCTGTGATGTGTCAATTTTCTGCCCATCGTTGAAAAGCATCCTTGCATTCCGCAAAAGCCAGCGTTGACAGTGAACAATACTGAAGTGGTCATATTGCCAATTTTTATTTGCCACTTGTAAACGCATTTATCTGTGGTCCATATCAAATGCTATTTGATTTGCGGTTAGGATGCCACGAGCTTAATATGAGCGTATACACAATGGCTGATTCGTATTGAAGACCACTGTACTTTTTCATTGGCTGTTTATAAAATATGTGATGGCAGAATATTATGGAGTGCAAATGTACTGCTATGCATGTCCACTTGTCTATTGTAGACCATAGAGCTTATGGGGTGATGCATAATAATTGCATGCCAACACAATGTTGTACGCTGTAATCACTATTTTGTGGGTTTCCAAACAATTCCAAACAATTCACCGTCATTCCGTTTGGAAAATAGCTAAGAAAAATGGTTTGGATGATGTTTATGACAAGTTATTGTTGAGGGAATGCTTCGGCTGAAAGTTGTTAGAACAATGCTAGGAATTTAAAAAAAAAATTGTTGGGTTACTGACGTTTTTAAGAAAATCGTGGGATATTGTTTGTAAGATGTACATCTTTTTAACCAATACCGATAGGGAAAATATACATACTGTGAAATGTGAAATGAAATTTGAAATTATACCACTTTTCCGAACGCTTTTTCAGGGTTTTCAAAACCTGAACTCATGTGAGTTCAAGTACATGCTCATTTTAATTATATGTGAAGAAATTCAGTTTAAAATATTGCAGATTATTATTATTGTCTTCCCTCGTAGACGCCCGGCGCTTGTATTGCATGCGTGTTTCAGAACGGTCTTATTTCACCCTTTGTGACTGACACCCTAATGACAATATAAAAGCTCATAAAATGGTGTAATCTTACTGCCAATCTTTCAATGGCGCATAATGTTCATTTAAATTAATCCCAGAAAATCGGGGGAGTAAAGTGGAATTACCATTGGCAACCTAAGCATCGTGCTTGAAATTTAAATCGGTTCATGTCTGAAACGTTGTTGGCCAAATAGTTTCAGGTTGTCGTCGTAATTTGAAACCAGGAAGATTATGACTACTTAGCTACCCGTTATGCCCTCGTATCATAGGTGATTTGCATTCACGCATTGACCTTGTTAATAATTATCATGACGGTTTAATAACTTCTGTGCAGGCAAATAGGAGCTCCTCGCACGAACTCCAATGCAATGCCACGCATTTTATCTATGGATCATTGATGCACTTCCTTGAAAAGTTCGGTAATAGGATTATACTACTGTAGCAAGCTAACTGAACAGTCCTGGAATGCTCAGAAAATAAGTGGTCATACATGTAGGCTTTTTTAAAACGTAGGCTCTTAATTTAATGTTGTGCATTAACCACTAGGCACTGCTGTTATTTATTTTGCGTATGGCAAATATTCATATGGAAGCATAGCATCACAATCAAGTTCGCAAAAAGAGTACAAAGGCAAGCAATACAGAGCAAGTCAAAATGCATAAAAACACAGAAATACAAATCAAAGTAAAAATAAAAATAAGAATAAAAACTCTTAAAGCCCCAAATCCAACCGTGATGTGAATGACAACAATTTCAGTTGAAAATTTCATTATTAATCTTTATATCAGTCATGCTTCGAAGCCCGTATTACACACCTTTATTTGATTGCTTTGAGAATATGCAGGGGGCTGTTAATTCAAGGCTCCTCAAACCAAGCAAGTTAAAATAGCTGCAGATAGCATTCAAATTTTATAACTTGAGCTGAGCACGTGACTTCGACGTGTTTCCATTGCTTGTGATAAATCTAAAACCAGATGCAACTAATGTAAGCTCTACCAAACCCCACATCAGGTCCGATTGCAAATGCATTAGGAAATCTTATTCTTATCTGGTTTTAGCAAACTCGGCTTGACCAGACTGCTTTTTTATGAAGCAGAGAATTCTGGGTGTTTCAACATGTTCAGCAGTTGACAGACTTTTGAACGAGTTTGTAAACTAATCTCCAATGGCTTAATGTCTGAGAGCTAGCATGCGAGCATAGTGATTGTTAATGTTTCAGTGAGTGTTTATGAAGTATTTTGATTAGAAAGAGGATACAATACTGAAAGAAAAATTCCTTATCGTCTACAACCTGTTGTTTCTTGTGTGCAACGTTTATAAATTTTGGGTCAGATTCAGTTTTACGTTGACTGCGTAATTGCCACTCAGCGAGCTTCAATTTCTGAAATTGAAACCTTTTCTCGTTAACTTCGTGGTCATTGTTATCCTCCAGTTTTCATTTGGCTCCGAACAATGAAAGTCAAAGTTTACAATGGAATTTTGATTGCCTGGGCCAATGGCAGGATTTCTGTACACGCTATCCAGCGGTATTATTTGTGGAGGCAAATATGAATGGAGATTGGAAATGATTTGTAGCAGAGCTTTAACGTTACAATGAAAAATGATATATAGTGTGTATCATGTGCGTACTGAATTCGACTGCTTTCATGGCCTTATAAGCACCCATGGCGCCCATTATTAACCAGCCAACCGTTTTCATGCATGCGCAAGTGAGCATAAACTGATGATCCAGATAGTGGTCATCTTAAATATTCACTTGTCAGACATAGCTTAATGACCCGTAAATGTTCGTTAATCATGCAGGACGGAGCTCAGACATCCTCATCGGCTTAAACTTAATTCACGGCTAAATCTCGAATTAATTAAGGCTGCTCTGAATATGCAGAGTGCATCTTCTATCAATGGCAGTCTTTACCAAACTTCAATAGCAAATTCCTGGTTGCACCGAATACACACGCACGTAAAAAATTCTGTAGCTGGGCAATAGATGGCGATGCCCGTCTCATGGCTTTAATATAACGGGTAGTTTTCGATTGCATTATACAATGGCCCGCAGCCATTACTCTTTTTGTGCAGTTGTAAGGAACGATTGCTGAGCGCAAAAAAATATCTCATTGTCTGTCTCTCTCGCAGAAATGAAAATGCACTGTGGACGGTAAGCCTTAAAAACAAGGTTGAGCGATGCAACTGAATTGCAAAGATTAATATCTATTAGTGCCATGATGAATGCATTGTTGGTTTTAATCCTAGCACCCGGATGTCGATTGCAAATAAAGGAATGCATATGGCCATTAATCATTTTCAGTTGTAATTGCCTGTATGATTTCGAGGCAAAGTGATATACATTCATAAGCTTTACAGGTATTATCAAAATCGAGAAGAACTTCGAAATTGTAAGGCAAACATTTCGGAATTTCATTTGCGAGCAATTCGTGTGGTGATGTACATGTAAGTCTCATCTTCCTTATACATGTGAAACAAACGTTTTAACGGAATTTAACCTTAACAATGCAGCTATACCAACGTACCTTTCAAACTTTTGCTGCCTTCTGTCAACGGTATACAGAAACTTTGACATTTTACATTTTTTTACAATCAAATCCATTTTTGATCCTAACTCAACAATTGAAAAACTTGACTTACACCACTCACTTTTACCCACCAAATAGTTTTATTGGATCTTTTGATGTGCACCTCTTAATTCTGACAATTGAGCAGATATTGAAGCCACTGAACCACAGAATCACTTCCAGTTCTACTCGTATAAGTTAATGTTGCAAAAAAGTCAATGCGGTTACAGTATTATCTTCAGAATTTACGCCTGTGTAAATTTCACTCATGCGCCCTGTTTTTCTCTTTGTGGCCAGAAATCGGCGTGGAATTTATTTCACATGCGTGGCGCTGTTCTGCAAACTTGTTTGATTCGACATGCATAATTTGGATTTGATTTCATAAAACCAAATAAATTCAGGGTCGGCGCTGTAAAGCAAACAAGGGAATTAACTTCGACGGCAAAAACAGATTAAACAAGAAACTAGAAAAATATTTTCAAATGTAAAAAGTCTTGTCTAGGGCTGTACGTGTCGCTACTAACAAAGGTTAGTTGGGCCCCTTAATTAACTCTGTGAGAGCCATATCAACGTTGACTGTTAGCCCACATCGTATGTTTCTTGAAAACCGTTGAGAAATACAGGGTGATCATTAAGGCCTGCCCTTATTGCAAGGTGGCGCTGCAATCACTAGAATTTAGGATGACGTCCTTGTACGGAAATCTCAATGTGTTCTGATACATTTACATTTTGTCATGATAAAAAATAACCGGTCAGCATTAAGTGCAATTTCGGAAGAAAAATTGATTGAAAACGTATTTCCACACTGTAGAAAATCATCAGAAATTGTATTTCACACTGATTGGCGTTTTGGTCACATTATTTTAGTGGCCATCTTGGGTGTTTACCGTGAAGATGCCATTTTCGATTCTGACAATTAATGACAGCACCACCTTTTGGCTCTCCCTGTGAAGCAAATACACTGCAAATGAAATTAAAAGTTTTGAGAATTTTTTCTATCTTTTTCAAAAAAATTGTTCCTTTAGTTAAAATTTTGTAATGGATTTTGAATTTAATGAGCATAAGACTTTATGCTTACATGTACTTTCGATGGCAGAAACCATTCTCTGCTATTTATGGTGATTGCACCCCGACTAATCAAATAGACTTAATGAGGTTAGGTGTCGACCTTTTCTTTGCCAAGTTGATAGTTTTTACATATTGATTTAATATGGTGTATTGAAGAAGCGAAACATGCAAGGTGCAAAAGTATTTAAAATTTGCATAAAAGTACCAGTGCTTACTAATTGCATTAGTAAATATCCATCTTGACACGCATGAATGATTAATGCCTGCAACCATAAATTTAAAGAACAAAATACTTTACATGGTGTTTTTTGAATCCCACCATAATCAGCGTATTTAATTTCTACAGCTTGACTCGACTGGCCTTGAGCAACTCTTTGCACCGGGAAGGCTTTGAACTCGATTTTGACCCGAAATAATCATCTAGATTCTAGAAGACCGCGAAATTGGCATGATTTAGCAGTTTGGTCAGTGATATTCATAGACCGACATATACCCATGGAAATGAAACTGCGCTCCAGTCATAATATTAGAGCCTAATGTTGATCCGCGAAAGAGATAGTCAACTTTGATAACCTTTGCTTTACAAACATTGGCCGAATGCTGATGGGAACCATTTGGTAATTGTTAGTGTTCTCATTAGTGCACGTACTCGTATACCCATACTTTGCATGAAAACGTCATGTGATATTAAACTCGCAGCCGTATATATGTTTCAAAATGAGAATAACATGTTGTTATTTAATATTTTTGCTATATTGCAGTATAGCAGTTAAACCTAACTTTATACGTGTTATAGCTGACGTTACGTAACAAGTCGTACAACACATTTAGGAACAAATCTGTTCTAATACACTGTTTTGTTATACATGGATAGTCTGGACGCGTCTTAATTTTAGGAGATAAGACGAACTTATTATTAGCTGGTATGGATTTCCATTTGGCTTCGATCTTCTGCTAACCGATATTCCATGTTTGGGTTACGATTATAGCCTGCCCAAAATATTGATATTTCAACATACATGTACATGTCCTTAGCTGTCGCACGCTATCTTGTTTAAGTTTTTGTGTTTACCATAACCTAACCCCTCCAGGCAATCACTGATAGCCTACGAGCCATTAGGAGAAACCCACTGTAAGGGACTGGGGATAATCTAGTTATACGTCCAGTGAAGTAACGAATTCTCATTATGAAAAGATTTAAACTCCAGGTTAATTTTTCAATTTAACACCAGTTGTTTCCTTAAATTAAAATGTCTTTGGCGATAAATGCTCGGCTATGAAAACATTTGTTTTGCACCTCGAAAAACGAGAATTAGATGCTGGAAAATCTGGCAAACTCGGGAGATTTGTTAAAAATTTAATATTTAGCTGCCCAACCGCTAGGCAATCACTAAATGCCTACCTGCCGTTAGGAGAAACCCGCTTTCTCATGGCGTCTATGGCGGTGCAGGGCATCTGCTGAACTCTGGCAAACTCGGGAGATTTGTTAAAAATTTAATATTTAGCTGCCCAACCGCTAGGCAATCACTAAATGCCTACCTGCCGTTAGGAGAAACCCGCTTTCTCATGGCGTCTATGGCGGTGCAGGGCATCTGCTGTAGTGCAGCCCCATATTTTTCTGAAAAAAGCCCATATGCAAATTTGTGATCACCCCCTTTGCGAGGGGAAAGCACCCTGTACGGAATCCCAAGCAGCGTTTAGTGTTTATTCAAATGTCAATGCGCACTCCTCCTCCAACTCCTTCACCCTTGTTGTTGAACATATATTTAGGGCATCTGTTATATAATAATTGCTTTATTCCAAGCGGAGCTTCGCAGAGAAAGGCAGGCCATATGATTAACGCTGCGATCAATAATTTCAAACAATACTCGCAATTCTAATACAAATTGCAGCTTTTTTCCCCAGTGAGTTAGGTAAACCCATTAGAAGCAGCTGCCTCGCATGTTTTGCATTATTGACCGAGAGAGGTTAAAAAAAGTCAGGATGGGAAAGGCACCCAATAGCACTGCTATTGTAACACTTGACAATAATGCAGGCATGTGTGGTGGCGTTATCGTTTTCCATTAGAAAATTATTGTATGCCAGCGAATGCATAACATTAGGTGACACAGGGTGCTCAAGAATGCAGCAAAGCCAGGAGAAACAAAGTTGGGCCAAACGTGACAATGCCAAATAGGTGGTGGCGAGGAAGGTATAAGGAGGGCACCGTTGACAAGTATTGTACTTTTGTGAAGTTATTGATTGTATGCGAGGGCGAGAGGGCAGCTCACGCATGACCTATTACATTCAGCTTGCCCTCTACTTGATATGAAACGCTTAGTGTGCTCTGCACTCATGTGAGCGTTTCCAGGTGGGAGAGTTTAGGAACATTCCTGGTCGGTGGATTACAGAACTGTGGTCAACCACTAGCTGGACTAGCACACTTTTTTGAAAAGTTCTTGAAAGTAATCGAAATGACGATGGCTTTGAATTAATCATTGGACCTTATACTCGATGACTACCAACCTTGACAAGCTGAAAAATCCAATGAAGCATGTAGGAACCTGCAATCATTTAGCAGTACATTGTAATTCTAAAAATGGCACAGCACAACAGGCTATAGTAGAACCACGAAGTGATTGGACTGGGCTGAAAGCGCCGACCAATAGAATCCAATCGCCAGTTTGCGATTGACTAATTCCAGTATTTAGCATAAAGCGCCACTGGTGAGAAGGAGCTCAACAAAAAAAAACATTGGAGGCGCTTCAGCTCGAGGCGTCGGCCATTTTCCTTTCAACAACTAAAAACCAGGAGTCCCTAATCGATAAGCGACACCTCTCTGATTGGTTGTCGTTCAGTTCCATCAGTTCGTATTTCTACTATAGCTATAGGTGGGCACATTCACAAACTTGGAAAAATTGCCCAAAATTGGGTAGGAGGTGTTAAGTGTAAGATGCTTATTAAATCTTTCCGTAAAACTGTACAGGTAGTCGGATGCAAGTGATTAGGCAGTGTGCACAGATATTCATGTTTCCAAAAGTATTTAATGTATTTGTCATGATTTAATAAACTCTTTTTTTTAGATGCAATAATTTTTGCTGATAATGCAGTACATGTTATGAATATTTTAGCTTCAAATGGGTTATTTTAAAACACGAAATTTTCCAATTAAAAAGTTTTTTTTCAACCTCCAATATTAAATCAAATGTGATATCTAATTCAATACCGAGAACCCAACGGTCATTTATCTTTCTCATTAAGTTTGACCATCTCCGGCCAACTTTGACATGGTTTGAGACAAGTTTGAATTATGCATCTTGCATGTAATATTGATTGAAACTGCGTCAATTTGTAAATGCCAGCTCGGGCCAACTCCTGATATCGATCTCAGGAAGGTTATTTCGAGTTTACATGAGCTAAGTGGCTGAAGAAGGATCGACCAAATGGGGTTCAAAGGATTCTAAAGAAATTTTTGCGAAAGGCTAGATGGGACTCGTTGTCAAGAGATTTCCAAATCTCACGAATATGGACTTTGGCTTTTTCTGGAAGACGGTTTCACTCGAAGGTTGGACACTCGCATTTTGCCCTTGTCTACACGACCGACTAAGGACACATGTCCACAGTGTCGGTACATCAGTCGATCCTTCGCGGATTTATCAGCGGATCCCTCGTCAACCATCAATATGTGCTATGCAGCGCTAGTGATTGACTTACTTTGCGGAGCACTGATTCAAAACACGTTGCTATGGCAACATAAAAAAACAGATTGCTGAAGAGGGATCCGCTGGAGGATCCCCCAGCTCGCCCACACGGACTGAAGCCTTTTTGCTGTCGGGGACCCATTGTGTTGCTGAAAAGCCTATGGCGGTCCACATGGACGGTATAGCCTTGCAATGTTTGGGAAACTGGAGGCCCTCGATCTTCACTTTTTCCCTCACAAAAGCGCAGATTTCTGGCTTAGAGGTTCATTTATCATGGGGAAAGCAAAGGAAAGGCCAGATTAGCCTTGCGGGGGAGGGGAGGCCAGAATCAATGGCTGGTGGGGGCAGAAATCCTGGAATAAAGGGCAGACGAGGGAGTCTGGAATCTGGATGACGAACGACCCCGTGCGCCCAAAAAAGGTGAATAAATGATGGCACAATAGCATTACTTATTGAGGTTTGTACTCCTCGAGCATGGGTGGCTCCCCGGCCCCACTCTGCAAATCCCTAATCGTTAATGGATTTTTGGCCGATCGCCGCTGCACTTAGCGGGATTTGGAAGCGGGCAGCAATTGGTGGACAACTCCTAACCGCCTAATTTGCTATTCAACGTTTGCCTAATCTGCGCCTCTGGTCCTGCACGCTGTCCAAGCATCCACTCTTGAAACACCTGAGAACGGTTCTGGTGCTTGTGTTGCATTACAACCATCGAAAAGTTGATGGGCCTCAGGCCTCCTCAAGGTGGCCGGAAGCACTGGCCATGCAGACTGCAGTGGTCAACAGAAGGTTGGTCTGAGTGTACCAAACAAAAACGAAGCTAAAAGCATGTGTATTTGTACATTTAAGGCTGCTCGGAGGTGCGTTGGGACTTTGGGGACACCCTGCACACAATTTCGAAACCCAATTTCTCCTTTCCTGGTCAACATATTAAAATAATTTGTTGTAAACATTAAGAGGGACTTGCGTTTTTGGGATGAGACTATTGAAAAATTATGGAAATGCATTTGCTATTAATAAAAACGATAATTCTATATTTGACGTTTTTATTTTGCTTTATGGGCGATAGATCGCAGCACCTGCCGTCTGAAGATGAATACGTGAGATTTACAGTTGTAAACAAAATAAAGAACAGGTCGAAAAATTCTAAAAACGAAATTTCTTTTCATTTTATATAGTCCAGGAACTTACTATCGATATAAACTTCAAATTAAAACATTTAGTATCGTTGGAAATTATCATATCTGTCCAAAATTGGGTTCGAAAAATCACTTTTTAGCAGCCTTAAATAAAATAAGCCCATTTTGAATTACTTTGCATTCATCAAAATACATACATGTATATACTGCAAGATTTGTCATTTTTTGTATTTTATGATTTTGAATTTTGTGTTTTTCTTCATAATTTGCTTCTTCATAATAATGCTGGTTCCTCTGGCCCTAGACCTTGCAGCTAGGGCCAGAGAGGACTACATAGTATACAAACTGATTTCAATATGAGATAAATAACACTATATAACAGTAATTTAAAAATGTTTATATGGGTCACAGTTCTATTGAGTCTGTATAAATACCCATATTCGACAGGTTTGTGCAACAGTGCATGTAAACAGTTTTTTTTTCCCAAACCCCATAACAACTTTTTGAGTCACTGTACATGTATATGCAGTTTGAATTTGAAACAAACGTTTTGTTTCTCAATTATAAACTGGGACGTAGTTCATACTGTAAGGGAAATGCAATGTGGTCAGGGAAAGTCAGGGAAATGTTAACTTCAATCAAGTCGAGGGAATATGGAAAAGGGTTAATTTCGTTTCGGTTTTTACGTTATGGAACTTCAATAACCATGATAATGTTCCACGTACATCTCTGACTTTACGATTGTTAGCAAACAATATAGTGCTAACAATTGTGAGGGATTCAGTCATATAATCATTGCTTTGTTTTGAGAACTGATAGACTTGCAGTTGCATAGAAATGTACAATTCAAAAATAGTCCATTTTGTGTTTATACTTGAAAAGCTAGGGAAAGTAATCAGATTTGGTCGGCAAGTTAGTTAGATGTAGTTAACATATTTATTTAAATAGATGATATGTAGAATTTTTGGTGGAAGAGACAATCTTTAAGATAATGCCGGATCATCATGTTGCATGAGATTGCAGTTTGCTGAAAAGATGAATGATGGACATAAACTTCTTTCATATTTTGAGAAGCTATCAGTAGGCTTAATTCGACAGGTTAGGAAAATGAAATCTTTTTGAAGTCTTCGTTGAATTAAGTTCTAAAAATCACGCAACAGAAAAGGTGTCTGTTTTTGTAAATTGATATGTTGGAATAAAACTATTAATATCGGAAACGGGAAGTAATTTCAAAACCCTTCGATGACCGTTTTTACTTTGAAGTTTTATTGTTTTTTCGAGTCGCACTATTCAGGTGACGTCATTTTACCACATGTTGGGCAATGGAGCAAGTAAAATGTTCTGGCGAATGCATCTGCAAATAAAACCAGATTTATATCCCTTTGTTGCGCGTTAACTTTTTTGCATAATGCATTTTATATCAGGGAATAACGCAGTTGGTTTGCTAATGTCGCGGTCATCATTTTGATAACCTGACAAAAATTTCTGATGTGGAACGGCTTTATAAGTTACCCCACGTTTGAATTGTTTTTATATTGAAATGTCTAAACGTACGATATCTCCGAGCTTCTGAAGAACCCCACAAATGCACATTTGTTACATACTTGTTACATGCATACATTAAATACACACAGCACTTTAGTTACTCGTTTAACGTATGAATGAATAAGCGCGAAATTATGCCAATGTAACCCTTTTTAAGGTGACGTGAAATTATGACGTATTGACGATTGCAAATTCATCACAGCTAAAAATGTTGGAATTCTGTTCTTAGATGTGTGTTTTGAAACATGTCACCACCATGTGACAGACTTTAAGGCATTTTAAGCCATGTCTATACACTGCACAACTAGTGACTCGGTGTCAGGCAGTTTATTTAATGTGAGTTAAAGCTTGCATGTAAACTGACATGTGCACAGAATTCTGATTTTCATTGTGACGTGGGTGTCGAGATTCCCTGCGCAGAGGCGTTGGTTAGATTATTACTCCATAAGGGGAATATTGTACAAATTTCGGCGGCTTTAAATGGTCCATGTAGGCTTGTGTGGGATTAATATTGTTGCGCTGGTAGAATATTGCTTCATCTATTCTACGGTTTCTTTCCCAGCATGATGGGGATTGTGTATACAACATTCGTCCATGTAGGCTACTGTAGTCGCAATTTTTGTAATGTGCACTCCAGCCACTATAAGATTAATGCAAAGTTGGCGTCCAGTATTTTACTTTGCCACCCATCAATTTACGGTAATGACATTGAGTTGTACAATGAAAATATAGCTAGATACCCCATTATCCCATGATTGCTTTGTTGGCATGGCAACGGTCAACACAAAAGCTCTGCTGTTAAACTGATGAAAACCCATAGGTGAAAAAGTGGCTTTGGACGGTATACGTCAATGTTGGTGGATTGCTTTGATATAATTCAGGTTGGGCTTTATAGAGGTGCAGGGGTGGGTGGGCTGCTGCAGTTTAGAATGATACATCGTAGTCGGTGTTATACAATGTATACAACGCACCGACCTTAATCATCATTTCAGCCCCAAATCCTGTACGGCCAATTTCCCTTAAGTCCTCTGATTGCGAGGCAAGACTTTGAGCCGTTGCTCAACCCGACTTGCGGGGATTTTCTTTATTAGCCTATAGGTGGACTTTTACCAGTTTTTAACATTGTGGATGCAGGAAAGAGATGTAACGGTTCCAATTTTTCAAATATGATGATGCCGCGAGTAGGCCTATTGTACCTGTATGTGTATTGTACCTGGGTGATCACACTACCTTGAAACAGGGAATGAAATGGATGTCAGTGAATTGTAATCTATTGCTGGTAGGAAATTCAGTGCATCATCCGGGAATTTTAAAGTGATCGGCTTATGGCTGCACTATTCCTCCTTAATTGGCAGAAGAAATATTTAAAAACATGTAGGTCCAGAAGAAACGAAAATGACGAGATTTCAAGGTATAGCAAAATTGTTTAAAGAGCATGAACTCGGGAAGCAGGAGATATAAAACAAGTTATTACATTAGAAAAATCTTTGGATTGATTTAATGATAATGTTTGTTAGTATACAGTGCTTGTTCAAAATGCCTTATTTTATTCTAAAGCTAATGCGGTTATTGCTAAAAAACAGAAATATAAAGGAAACAAAAGTTGTAAAAGTGAATGAACGTTCAAACCTAATCAAATTTCAGGATTTTCAAATTTTGCTGAACTTTTAGTAACTGCACCATTGCAGGTTATATGAAAGGTTTGGATTATCTGGGGTTACCAACAATTACATGGCTAACCTGAGGGTTAGTAGGTTTCTGTTGTACCATTTTATTATAGGGATTTTAACACTAGGAAGAATTCTGGAAACACTTCACTGAAACCAGAACCTTAGGTTTGCCCTTGGTGAATTGGCTACTAACCACCTGTGGTGCAATACTTTTTAGTTAACTAAAGGTTACCTTGGGCAACCTGCTTTAAGGGGTCCTTTGCATTTTTCGTACTTTAGGATAAAGACTGTATAATGTACTCATGTGATCAGGCATGATGTTAGTAAGACATCCACGTCGGAGTATATGTCAAGGCGTATTTTAACAGTATTCATGCTGAAAAATAAATATTAATTTACCAAATTACGTGACATTCTTTGGAAACTCTTAAATTAATTTAAAATGCTGCGCAAAAGCGTGTGGAAATCGTCAAATTTAGTTAAGATTATTCGGGTATTAATTTGCAATGCCATGCTGCGTGGGGCTCGTAAAATCAAATAGCGATTTTCTTAATATATACTCTTTGATTTTTCTGACACGTTTCAGTGCATTTTACGCAGATTGGTGGATGGCTCATTTTTGGATTTTTCTGGCCATATGACACGCGTACGTGTACAGCTCCCAAGGTGATCAAGGGACACTTTTGAATATTTAAAAATTGTAATGGGGATGGCGAGATGTTCTGGCCAAGATGAAAACCCGAAAGGTTGAGCAAAACAATTTTCCAATGGCTGGGCCATTGGAACATAAATCTTTCATGTGTCAAAATACGGTACCCTGATGAACGGTGGGAATTTATTTGGATTGATGAGATCTGGAACACTTTGAAAACAAAGAAAAGCGCTGTACATGTAACCGCATATTAGTCCTGAAGTTAAGCATAAAAAATTGCGCACCTCGTAATTAAGGCGGAATTCAAGGGATCAATCCGAAAGATAACGCAGAATTCGTGAGTTTCGGATAGTGGAGGTCTCTGTAGCATTTGCCGTTCGGCATGAAAATAAACACTGTAGAACAAACTTTTCATCCTTTTTTTTAGTGTTGTGTTTCTTCCTGACACGCCCCCTCTATAAATACAATATCTGTATCTATAGGTGTATTGTAACGCTCTAAATATGCATATATTGCAAACTCTGCATTCATTATTGTTGCATATTCTGCATTGAGCATTAAGATCAAATTGGAAATTGTGTGGTATTAGTTTTTGATTTTATCCAGTAAAGTTGCGTTTAGTCTTAATCCTGTTAGATTTGTGCGCATTATATTGTGCATATTTTTGAATTTTTTTTGCATATTTGTGCATTTTGTGCATTTTGTGCATTGCCATAGGCAGTGGCAATGACTGCTGAAATTTTTTTCAGTGGTGCGGCTGAAGTGATTAGACGATGTAACGCTACTTAAATATTTTTTATAGGTGGCTATAGCCAAAACACACACCGAAGTTAACACTGAATATTATACTGAAATTTATACTTCCTTGCTGGCTCCTTGTGTCATCTTTCGTATAGTGACAACCCCAAACTAATTTATTCTTTAAACAATGTTGAGTGTTTTAATGCTCCTTTGTTGCACGTAGACATTCTACCAATTGTATAATAGCTTTCAAGTCATTGTAACATGAATTTCATCATAAGCTTTCATGGACTCACAAGACGGATTAATAAATGACAGGCTTTTCTATTTCGCATTGTTTAAACAAATTGAAAACGTAACCTACTTTGAAACATTTTTCCATGCAAAGTTTCAATGCATACTTTCGTCATCATTTGCTTATCTCCTCCCCCTCTCCTCTTTCGTGACGTATTGATTACCACTCGAACACTTTCTTCGCGAAATCTATTAAATAGATTGGTGGGCATTTCAGTTGAATTTCTCCCTTTTTTCGTGATGCTAACGATGCAGCAAGTTCATTAGACGCCAGCCCTGCGTGGAGCAATATTCTTTAGTTAATGTTTGCAATCGCTTACATTTACCCATTGTCTGCAATTGTGACTTAAGCAGAACCGTGCCATGCAAAGAGTAATGCAAAGGAAAACACACTTTCTATAATTGTGCTGCTAAATAGCACACTGGTGCCTAGTTTGGCTCCCATGCTGTCTGACGTCTTGCTCCATTTCATCAAGATCTGACCAGGTGATCATGACTCCTGTATTTGCTTCATGTACCTGGGTTTCCAGGCGCTACTTTTGAGCAATAGATGCTAAATTTGACAAGGGGTGAGCAGTTGGTTGGATTTGGCCAAACTGCTGGCAGTCGCTGACCCCTGTGCCACGCTGGCGAAGCTAGGGGGAAAATGCCGGCTTAGGGGATGCAGGGTGTAATGTTCTTGCTTTATCCTCATTTACAATAAGTATTTTTCAATCTCAGGTGAATTCCTTTCTTTTGCCTTTTTGGAGGTTATTTAGAAGAATGGGATGATATGAATAATGACCGTTTCCGCCACCCTGGGCTATTCCCCTCGTCTTTTGCTAAGCATATTTTCAGGATTAAGCTAATTGCGAATTTAAATGATGCTATCATTTCATACTAGGCCTCCTAAGCCTTATGTGGCAGGCAACCCCCAGCCATCCATCTTGCCCGAAAAATATTTTAATAAGTGGCCAGGAGGGTGCGCTGAAATTTCGCGAATTTCCTCTGCCTGCTCAGCTCTGAAGAGGTATTCCCTGGCGTTGTTTCTTTTTTTTAGACTTTTTTCTCCAACATTTGGCGACAAGCTACGACCTATAATCAATACACGGTGCCATTTGATTTCTGGCATTTTCAACCATGTCACGTTTTGTTTTAACCAATCTGGCAATATATCTGTAGTAACTGAATTCGTATAGTTCTATATGCAAATGGCATGTAGCTCGCGGAAAAGACCAACATCTTGTCGTGCTGTTTCGACAACATGCTCGTTTCAAGTTTAACCATTAGCATGAAAGATAGGCCTGGGTGGCTGTGTTCAACATGCACCTTGGCGCGAGCTTCTTCGGCACTGCTGTTGACTTATGTACCAGGATGTCTGGAATTTTTGTTGGTTGTCCACCTGCTTGCAGCAGAACCAGACGTAGAAATGACATGAGAAATGAATTTTTGGCGTAATTTCTGCATACAGTACGACAATTCCATGTCAGAATTTCAGCATTCACACTGTTTTCCACAGGATGTTCCTCAACAAATAACGCAGGATATTCAAATGTGTTTTTTTTTTAAACATCTTTTCTTTGAACTTTTTCAAATATCATGAAATTTTATATTCGACGAACGACCTGGAAACCTGAAAAAATTCAAGAAAATTGAATTTGTTGGCTGTACCTAGAATTTTGTAGCATATCAATCACCATTTTGTTGTGGGTTTGTCCTTCATGCTGCAAAATCAGTGTTCTCCCAAGCCTGGAATTGTCAGGGAAATAGTAGAGGTCTCGAATCGTCAGGTCTAGTCAGGGAAATTCAAAACATATTCCTCAGTTATACATTGGTTAACACAAATTAGCCATAATATGAGAATTAATAATGACATTGTCAATTTAAAAAAAAAAAGTTGCTGATGCCTTATAGAAATTGGCGTTCTATCTCCAGTTTACAAATGTGCAAGATGCAATAAATATAGCATTTCTTTAGCTTGGATTATGTAATATTCTAATTCTCAGTGGTCGGGGTGGGCTCGGAAATTTGTTTGAAACCTGGAAAAGTCAGAACTGTTGGAAATTCAGCTCAAAAATGATTGATCTAATAGTCAATTTCATCATTCCATCTTTGAAATCTCATTATTAATAGTTTTTTTTTTCAATTTAACGCCTTTTTTGCAGAAATTAGTATAGTCAAGTTTTGGCAACCTTGGAATTTCGACTACATGTAGATTGTATCTTTTAATTGCGTGAACAGGGTCTGTTTCTGCGATGGGGACTGCTTTTTTCAGTCATTTTTCTTTGAAATAAAGTACAATGGACAGGATAAATTTTTGGAAAAATGAGTGGAAACAAGCAACTCATTTAGACCTTTGTCATTCAGTCAGCAGACCTTGTGTGCCTTCTTCACCCGTGAATGTCCATTCTGTCCAATGAAGAGAGTGTGTCCCACAAACCTCTTTTCTCCCGATAAGAATTGGTTTCACCTCTTCTGAATTTCAACTTTTTATGCTGGTAAATGGACATAATGCATGCACGTGCTATGCATAACTGAGTCCATTCGAGTTCCCATGGCTTTTAAATGCGAACAAAGTGAATGCTTGTGGAAATATATTACGGTTGTCCTTATCTCGTAATTACATGGCGAAAAGTCCATTCGTTTGTTGTGGTTAGTCGCAATTACGAATTAAGAGCTCGTTCAATTTTTTTGTGCGTTTTAACCACAATAAGTAACCCTCCTGCAATTCTCAGTAAAATAAATTCGAGTAGATAAGCAATAAAACACCACCAGTGCGCTAAAAGGTTCGGGTGTTTATAAGCCACTAGACCTTAGCAAATTTAAGCACCAATTTATTGAATAATTTGAAATTCTAGATGGATTGCACTTGTGCTCTTATCGCCCAGAGGTAGAAGCGCCGTATGCAAAAAACTTTAGGCCTATTCGATATCAGTTGCATATGTTGAACGTAACACAGGAGAATGACGCTGATGAGCTTCGGAGTTGGTTGAACTCTTTAATTCTTACTAGTTTTGCTAAGTTGAAGAATAATACCAGGGAGGTATGGGCAACAAAAACCGAGCGCTCAAAATTAAGGGGAAGAGCTGGAGATAGAAAAGGGGAGATAAAAAAGATAGACACTGAAGAGCTAGCGCTGATGAGTACTGTATAAAAAAAGAATCCCAGTTTTAGGGGGTAAAAAGAAATCATGGGGAATGCTCGGAAAAGAATATGAGAAAAAAAAACATGCATGGGGTGTGATTGATGTCTCCCGTTGATGTATTAGCAAATATCAGCCTGCATATTTTCAGTCTTTGTCACTGTGTGCCATTCTTCATAGGACTGCTCCAGCGCCATGTTGGATTTTGAGTTTCCACTTTCTTATTTACTATTTCTGGCCCTCGATGACCTTTCTTTGCTTTTTTTTCTCCGGAGGTTAGTGCCAACGCTATTATTCTTCCCCCTCGTGGGTAGCCCAAAGGTTACCCAAAGGTTCCTTGTGGGAACCCGAGGGAACTGCCAGAAGTGATGCTGATCACTCGCTCCTATTGATTTATAAGAATGGATTTGCACCGATTATCGATTGAAAGACAGGTGATTATCGGACATTTAAGTGGACTGCTTGCGTTTTTTTACATGTATTTGCAAATCTTTGACCTATTACTGTTGCGACCATCCGTCCCTTTATACATACAGTAACATGATTATTTTATTCTATAAATATCGTTGAAATTTGGACTACACAATTGGAAATGATGGGTTTGATAAAGTTAAAAATTTAAGGTGCACTGGCATTCTAGACCCCATATATGGCCATATACATGGCCATACATAGGCATATATGGCATTTAAGACTCCTTAAATGGCCATACATGACCATACATGGCATACAGTGTATACATGGGCATATATGCCATATATAATCCCATGGCCCTATTACATTTTTCCACCCAGGTGGTCTTGCAAACGCCACATGGAACATGGATGATGTCAGTTATAGCAACTATGAAGTTCAGTAGTGATTTTAGATAACTTTCTTGCATATGTCTGTTATGAATATCGCATGACATGCTAGTGTACAGTAAGTATGCATGTACAATGATTCAATGAAGCAATGATATATTGCTGCTGACCAGTCTAAGTTTATATGGGTCTTCTTACATCCTTTCTACGTGAATGAGCATCGTTGCTTTCGTTTTTGATAGGGTCTGTATGCATGGTTTTCAAGCCAGCACTTGAAACGTGTATTGTGCAGCGTTGGTTGTTAGATGGATAGCTTATTAGTAGTACCTGGTTGGCGTGCAGTCGTGGCAAACAGGTGGTGCAAGTGCAAAACAAACGAGCTAATAGACGAGCGAATAACAGCTTGGCAAATACACATGCATGCAGCCCATTAAAGCACTAATTATCCAGATAATGCAATTTTAAGTAAACATTGTAAAAAGCTAGCAGAATTTGCGTTCCAGCCAGGTAGAATGGGCTACCTGGACGGAGAAAGGTCAACAGAATGCTTCCCAACACTCGATATGTACACGTAGCTGGAAAGTTGTTTGAAGGATCACCAGAGTGCTGAATGCATAGAGAAACGGTGTCACTGGCGCTATATCTCTAAACACAATGCTTTCAATGTTCTGGCGTGTTCAAGGCGAACGAGATTGAATGAAAATATCGGAATTTCGCCAATGGAGCCAAATTAATAGCAACGAAGTAACGACAACGTGTTTGCTTATAACCGTCAGCCTATAGTTAATGCTGAAGTGGCAGGCAGTGATAAAGATGAAATGACGTTGTTTTTATGTTATGTTGAAGTTGAATGATTGATCAACCATAACTTAATACTTTTGAGAATCTATAGGCTATTGAACAGTTCCGCTAAGTCAACCTTAAATGACTTTTTTGACGACTCCAGTCAAAATTCTTTAAAAACATGAGTGATGGATGCTAAAGACGCCTAATTATCAGTTAAAACATGTGAACACATTTGCAAAACTATGGCATATTGTATAACTTCGGCACAATAGCCAATGAGATTGCTCAATCGTGGTGGAACCTTATATAATTTGGCTAATCAGAAAGAAGTTAGTGTGGTTATGTATTCTACAAAACCATCTGCTGCCATCTTAAAATGTGGCAGTCGCAATGCATTCTGGACTAAATTATTCCCGTGCTATGTATATAGTTAGGGAAATCTGTACTTGATTGGCAAAGCGCATTTTCATAGTTTTACGTAGTATAAACGTCACATTTGACGTCATACAACCTGTAAAACATGCGTTTTTCAACACATAATATTTTGACAGTGTGAAGGCGCCTTAAGCAGTGAAGGAAACAAAATAATTGATAAATAAACGTTTCACTCTTCATAAACTGACAAATCGTAATGAAATATTGTTTTCCTTCCGTTTTAACAATAGTCGAGCAGAGCAGTGCAACAACAAATTTCTAGTGTACAGTGAAGCTGATTAACATAACCTTTTTCGTGCGAAAATAAATCTAAATTAGCTAATGATTCGGTTATTTGCTCATAGGGGTAGCAGTAATAATTTGCAGAACAGCAGGATGTCAAATTCGGATGAGGAAATTGAGCAATGAATAAGTAATAAACTCCACAGTCTACAACTTCTGTGAAAAATGTATCTCGTAAAAATTATGTCGATCAAGCTTAACCACGGGAAATCAATCATTTTTTTAATGCCAGCAGTTCTTTCTTAATTGCTCGATTTGGTATAATAATTTGGTTGAATTGACGTCGGAAATTGAAGGCTGGTTTCAAAGTTGTTTTTAAAAAACGACTTCCCAGGGCAGCCTATGCAGCGATGGCTTTTTTCTTGTCTTAATTCGTTTGTTAATTATCCAACACCAGCGATTTTGATCTGCCTTTCCGACAGGTTCGCATACGAGTTGTTGGTTTTTCGGTTTGATTTTTATGGCAATCGCTATAGGACATCGCGATATTATTGTCAAATTTGAATGCAACGTCCTGACCACTTTTTGCTCGCGGCCCTCGGAAACACCCTTTTAATGTTCGGGCATTTGAATTTAAAATGTTTGAGCGATAGCAACTTTTTAAAAGAAAATAAGAGAATGAAACAGATCAGATATCGCTAATTGTAAAATTCCTCTTTTTTACAAAGCTGTTTTTTATCGGCTGTTAATTTTGCAACGCAAGAAATTACGCGGGAAAACGACTTTCTATCTAAATTGCCCGGTGTTGCATTTATCAAACAAGTTGGGTTTGGCAAAAAAGCTTCTGGAAACATGTTTTCGAGTGGTTCTACTCGAAGCGCACAGAAAACTGCTTTTTGATGCGAGTGCATGTTTCGTTGCAAAATAGGACGCAAAAATCGAACAATAAAGATATAAAGAAAGCCATTGAGCAATAACTTACAGAACATATAAAGGGCTAATTTTCATAATACTGTACATTGTGCGATACGACAGAAAGGGATTTAAGTCGCATTTAAAAACGTGAATTATAAAAGTATTCTGTTAGATACATCATGCAAACTGAATGCAGAGTTTAATATATCTGAGTAAGTCGTGTTTGTAAAATTCTGTTTTACATACATGTACCTGTTTAAGCAAACTTGAAATGAGAATCTGCGCGGTGTTGTTGATTCAAACGCACCTCACACCAAGCAAGTAAAAGTCGATGCAAATAGCAGTTTAAACAGGTTTAACTTGAGATGAGCACGTGGCACCCTGTTCTCTGTATGGGTATCTGGTTTTGACAAACTTGGTCTTATTTAAAGCGAGGTAAAGCTTGCTTGTAAGCAGTGATTTTAACGGGAGTGACATATACATGTACATAAAATTAGATTTTCTAGGGATTTTGTGATGCAGTATGTCTAAGCTTCTTCAAGCAAAGTCGATATTTTAAGTTAATGATAGGCAAAACTAAGTAGGGTAGAAAAGCTTAAGTTGTAGGAATTTCTACAGCTTTATTGAATTACTGGAATTCATTCATTGGGAGTGCAGTGTATACACTGTATACTGTAGTTCTTGGTGCACCATGCACTTGTAGCTTGAAAACTATGCAGTCTGAACTGTAGTATCATCTCTGCAATGTTGCATCCTGACCCTGCTCAACTGTTGCTTATCGCCCAATCAGGACCAGAACGCTTTATTTTTTTTCCTCTCTGTGATTGTACTGTGATTAATACGATTTAGTCAGATCAGATGAAACGTCGAACAGGTTGCTGCCAAAATCCTCACGAAACGAGTTTGAAATGCAGGCTGCTCGTTTTTTTGCGGCTTTAGCATACGGGCGAAAACCACTAAGATACATTGTATTTCAACGTGAAATCATCTAGAAAGCATTTAGTGGAATCGGCGAGCGTTTTTTTGCTCGTTATTTAGATCAAACATCGAAATTCTCTCAGCAGACGTCCGTTTCGAACCCATGTCGTTATGTGACAGACTGACCCCTCGCCCAACAACGACAAGTTTACACCAGGGAAGATGTATGTGCAGTGACAGTGGCTGTTGAAAAGTTGACTTTTGAAGCAATGACACGCTATTTCGATGCGTGTAGATGTATTTTTTGCTTCGTCCATCCGACACCCGTATCCTTCCACACATCGATCCACTCGAGCGAGGCCTAGAATTAACTGTCTCACCTGGACAGGTGGATGGTTGAAGGTTCCACTCCATGAAGCACCGATGGCCACACTAAGGTGTTTTGGGTTTGCATCATGTTTACTTAACGCACCCCACGCCTCTTTATATTATCTATATATTTAAGAGTGAAAAAAAAATTAATGCTGTTTGGGTGATGGAGGAATGGTGTTGGGTCAATACACAGTGATTTCCAAACTGTGGAATTGTGAACGTTAATGCTGTTGCCTTTTTAATTCGAAAAATTATTCAGATGTTTGTTCGATTTAGCCGATTAGTTCGATTTGGGTCATTTCGGAGTGATTTCCAAACTGTGGAATTGTACACGCTAATGCTGTTACATTTTTAATTCGAAAAAATATTCAGACGTTTGTTCGATTTAGCCGATTAGTTCGATTTGGGTCAATACGGAGTGATTTCCAAACTGTGGAATTGTGCACGCTAATGCTGTTACATTTTTAATTCGAAAAAATATTCAGATGTTTGTTTGATTTAGCCAGCATTGTGATATACTCAATTGGTGCTTGCGAGGGTTTCATTCTTATTAATCTCGGTTTTTGAAGTGGGTCTGCCAGGATTGAGCTGGCGAGAACGCTAGTTTCGGTGTATATTGCACGGCACTAATAAATATGATTAAGTACGCGGAAATTTCATTATTCGCTATAGGACGGTGTGAAATCAATATTGGGAGGCATGGAGGATGAAATGACAAATCGACGGCTGCATGCAGCAGCGCCGAGTGCATGGGGATCCCCACATCCCCAGAGCCACCCTTTCTCGTAATATTGATTAGCCTGACTGCCCCCTAATTATCCGTATGGTTTCAGCCAGGCTTGATAAGCTTAAAGCAATTGGGATTGCTCCGAATTTATTGCAGCCTGCACTAATATGGTCGCCTCCGAACGTTTAAAGGACCTACGTAGATGATAAATTTCGTTATTTTCATAAGGTTCTGAAATGTAGTTAGCACATACTTGAATTTGTTTCTGCATGACGTTTGCCACTATGTGATCAGTAGTATAAATTCAACTGCAAATTACAGTGCACGAATCGGCATATTAAACGGGTGTAGTGCGAGTGAACGATATGTTACCACTTAAATGAAATCGATGTTTTTATTATTATTATTATTATTTATTCAAGAACGTCATAAGTGACAAAATTAATACATAAGTATATTCAAAATAAGCAATAAAAGTACATTCAAGACAATATATTGTCTTGAATGTACTTTTATTGCTTAAACTTGATACTATAGTATCAAGTTTCTAAAAAATATAAGTGTAGTTTTGATTTAAAATGCTTACAAATTTTATCATGTTATCATTATAACATCGGTTGCAAGTATGAACGCCGGTATAAAACCGTTAATATGCAGATTATTGCACTTTAATTTGTAGGTGAACTTGTAACACTGATTCACATGATGATAAACATTCGTTTCTCTGTTACTTTTAAGGGTGACTGTCCTGCTAATACAAATTCAAGTAAGCTAGCGCTAAATGCATTTCACAGCATTGTGAAAATGCACAATTATTTTTCATACATGTATGTCCTTTAAACGTCGGGTGGCGACCATATTAGTGCAGACCTCAACAAATTCTGAGTAATCCAAACTTATGGATTCACGCTTTCTGGAATGTCAGGGAAGATTATAGATTCTTATTTTTAAACAATTTTTTTGTAAAAAAAAAGGGAAAAATGTGCTCAATTCATGCTTGATAAAAAGTAAACCTTGCTGTTACTATGACCCACTGTTGTGTAAAATTCCAGGTTCCAGGAGAAATTTCTGAAAAGTTGTCAGGGAATATCAGGGAAATCGACTTGCTCATTTGGATGGGAACAATGCAAATACCTTTGCCATATAATACCGTTGTGTGAAACTGGGCAAAGTAAAAGCTTCCGCTACGTCCGTAGTTTATGCATACATTTTAATAGGTAAAGTATAAGCTTAGTTGAATAAATTATCAGGACACTTTCTCTGGTAAAAGAGAATTGGGTTTTGTGGCAAGGGTAGTGTTGAATACCTTCTTGTACCAAATTTGCCTAAATAAAAAATCTGAAGGGTCACGATTAGATCCGAGCTCTAGCATTAATTATCAATTTAATTACTTTGCACTTAATAAGCAATCGTATACCTGCAGATAAATTTCCGCTAGCGAAATTTTACGACCAAAGGCGGTCCTGATTGCAAAACACTACTTGGTGCAAATCTTTTTAGAGGACTGTACACGACCCAGTAAAGTATGACAAGTTCAGTATAATATCTTAGTTTAAATTTGCAGTTTTTCCTTTTTCCACACAGAGTATGCTCGTAAATAGTTCAAGGGATTAATATTAGATGCGTGCATTGTTAACGGCAGGCGTTTTTACGGTTTTAGCCATTATCCTTCGCAACAAACTTTTTTCACAATGCGTATTATTTATACATTTTAAACTTTTGGCCTCGTGTCAATCAAATCTTCATTAATTTCAGTTTTTCTATGGGCATGCAGTGAGCCATTTTCGCGCGTATTAATTAAACATTCGAGTAAATTTCGGTTGGTTTCGTTACTTCTGAAAACGTGTCATACTTTTAATCTTTTATATCGCCTGGCTCGCATGTTTATGAACGTGAGGCCGAAAGTTAGCTGAATAAATGGCGTAACTTAATTTGGGTTATACGCATGTTGTTACGTTAATAATTAATCAGCATGATTTTAATGATTGGATTAATGAAAAAGGCAGAAGGCTGGCCTACTTGTAGCTCGGCTTGTTTATTTATTAATTGCATTAACTATTAATGTGCATTTACAACGTGGCATGACCGTGCATGCACGTTAAAGTGGTTCTCGCTGGAAAATAGAGGGATCACTCGGCAAGTCTGGAAGGCTAATAAAACATATACACATTGTAACTACTTAATAATGCGGACGAATTAATAAGTTTTACATTTTCAGGGTTTTGTATTTCTTTCTGCATGTATATACATCTAGTTTCCAGTTTTAATGAAACCTGTGCATGCACGCAGCCCACAGTGCTATAAGTTATGTGATGGGGGTAAAAATTATAAGTGAAAAATAATTAGGGCATTATAAGTTTCAGAGTCTTCTTTTCTCAAACAATTCCACCTTTGAAATTATTCATTATACGATTTCTTTGTTCTTTAGCTGCTGCTTATAAGAGTGTGCATTTTCACGTTGCAAGTCTAATTACAGTAACTGTACAAGTCTATATTACGTAATTGTTTGCAGCATTTTCAAAAATGGGTGAATATAACTAATGCCTTAACTTCACACCTATAACTAATTGTTATGAACCTCTCAACACATAATTGGTGTTTTGAATGGCCACCTAATCAAATGTTGAAACAGTCTCAAATTAAATTACATGTAAATTTAGTTTAATCCCTTCAGCCAGACTCTTGTATTTTTGTTTGTTCTTCGAGCGTTGTGATACATCTTAGTCTCCTGTTTTAATGAAACCATATTAAAGACTCACGCAAATCTCTTCAAGAGACTGTGTGAGGAATTTAATGATTGCGAAGTTTTAAGTTGTTCAAGCAGTGTTGTGTTGTTTAAATTCTTGTGTTGGTGGATATTGCAAGCAAACTATGCCATGAAAATTGAGCTCCTCAAAAATCTGCTCAGCAGCACTCCAATGATAATTCCCAGCGTGTTAATATACAAAATTAATGACAACGATGCAATGAAAGATTGCATTGCTATTTGAATAACAGCAGGTGAAAATGTCACACCTGGTGACCGATCAAACACCTATACCATAAACATACAAGATAGCGTTTCATACGCGTGTTATCAGATGAAACCTGCCAAGCCGATACTTAGGACGTATAGTTTTTAATTTGTTAAAGGGTTTTATTTGTTAAGAGGGCGATTCAGCTGCTGGAAATTTGCAAATTATATGGGAATCCTTTCTAGACGGATGACATAAAAGGATTGTATACCAAATGCCTGTAGCTGCATGCGTCGATGCATGCGTGCATGGTTCGGTGTTAAAATTTATTGTCAAAGGCATAGGGCAGGGCACCTCTCAGCCCCAGCACGGTTTAACCCTTGATTAATGACTACAGGGTTCATACGCACCTGGAAAGTCAGGAAAGAGCAAAATGGTCAGGGAGAGTCAGGGAAAACTACATTTTTTGCTGTAAAATCAGGTAAATTCAGGGAAAATAAGTTTTGGTACTTGTCCATTAACGGAACTACATATTATGTTAGGTTAGGTTAGGTAAGGTTAGGTAAGGTTAGGATAGGTATAAACGCTCAAAAAACCTAACCTAACCTAACCTAACTTAACCTAACCTACCCTAACATAACAGGTAGTTCCGTTAATGGACAAGTACCTAAGTATTTTCAACAAAATGAAATTCAAAAATAAATTTCCACCCTAAAAAATACTTTTTTACATGTTAATGATTTTACGATTTCTGCTGACCATTTCCGAAAGTTGATATTAATAAACATTATATTTTTCTCATGAGCAGGTTTAAAAAACTTTTCTACACGATTTATAAGTCAGGGAAATTTACTCGGGTTGTCAGGGAAAGTCAGGGAAATGATTTTGTCAATTTGAGTATGAACCCTGGACTACCATCTCACATTTTGGGGCGTTTGGATGATCCGAGCGGTCATCGGCTACGGAAGCCGCGCCGGACCACGTCGCCATTTTTGGCGACGTCCGAGACCAATTAAGGGCCAGGCCTAATTGGGGCGTTAATTTGAAATTGAACTCGCCATCTCGCATGCTTCGCCACCTATAATTTGGCTTTTATTGCGAAATGATTTATTAAGTGCAAAAAAAGCCCATGGAAGGCACCACCGTGGGAATCACCACCTCGCAGCTGCCGCCTCCCCCCCGCCCCCTAGTGGTACATTCCTGGCGGTGTTGCCCGTGGTTGGAAGCCGCTGATGTCATCATCAGGCCGAAAAAAATCGATGCAATCAGAGGTGCGAGCGCCACCAGGGGGAGCGGAGCGTCTGGGCTGCTGCTGCTGTTGCTGCAGGACTCCCGAGTCCACCTCACTCGTCTGGGGTGCTCACCCAGGAACGACACAGGCTTTCGTGGCTCGCAATCGATGGGAGCAACCATCTGCTCCAGAAGCCAGCGTGGGAAAGTGGTGCAACAGTTGCGATCCCTGTGAGGACGCTTCGAGGTCGGCTGCCATCCAGACTCTGGAACGTCCAACGTCGCGGAGCACCTGTAGCATCCGAGACCGGGGATGCTGACGTCACATCCGAACCCCCTCCGGATTTTCTGCTTGACCCCTGACCTGGATGCGGCCACGCGCCTGGGCGGCTGTGATTGGAGCGCCACGCTGATGGAAATTGATGGTGTGCGTCAGTCGGCAACTCGATATAGCGCCGACCAGAAGCGGGGTATTTTTAGTCGGTCCACAGACGTTGTCGCCATGTGCGTGTGAGTCCGGCAGTGCTTCGCCATCGGTGCCACAGTGGATTTAAGTGACCTTTCAACCCCGCCGCTCAGCATGTACGCCTACGCCGCGGGGAACCACTACCCCCTCACCACCACCTACGTCCCGCCCACCCTGCCCCCCGCCGCCTGCACCCAGGCCCAGCCGCCGCCCCTGTCACCCAACCCCCGCCAGAGGAGGCGACTCATGTGAGTACAGGAGGCATTTGAAATTCGTGCTTTTTGGGGTTTCGCTTCCACTTTTTGGGGCTTTGCTCCAGCCCGGATTATGTTCAGGGGGGTGAAGTAACCCGGGGGTCCAGTCCGTGTGAATGTCCATGGCTTTTTCGAGTAGGGTCACTGAAAGTAGTACGATGATGAACTACTGTAGAAGTAGGGGTCGAGCAGTTTAGATGTGCGGTTTTTATTCGGTGAAACTTTCAAACCTTTTCATAATGTCCACCACACTGACACCAGGTTTCGGCATGAAAATAGACAGGGGGTGGAGAAGATGATGGAAATGGGAATGGACTGAGGAATGTGGAATTTGGTGGTGGTGGCTGAAATTGAAGAATCGGGATAGTGAACCTGGGCATCTTCTCCGGCCAGCACAAACATTCAATTTTGTGGTTTTTATCTTGTTTTACTAACAATGAACAAGCAATGGTATCATTGCAAAGTGTACCGTCCGTGTGAATGTCCATTTCTTTTTCGAGTAGGGGTCACAGAAAATAGTACGATGATGAACTACTGTAAAAGTAGGGGTCGAACAGTTTAGATGTGCGGTTTTTATTCGGTGAAAGATGCAGACCTTTTCATAACGTCCACTCGTGAGTTTTTACTTTTAGTGCTGCCCATAGACTTCTTCAGCGTGTGTTCAGACCAGGTTTCGGTTTATGAAAATAGGCAGGGGGTGAAGAAAATGATGGCAATGTAATTGGACTGAGGAAGGGTAACTCTTTAGAATAAGCCAGCAATGGCGGCCACGCTTTTTTTCTACGGAGCCTGTTACGGATAGTATCAGGGTAAGGTTAGGTCACGTTAGGTCAGAACTGGCCCCCGTGGACACCCCTTTGACCAAACCTAACCTAACCTAAAACTATCCCTAACAGGCTGAGTCAGGCTCCTTAGAAAACAAGCGTGGCCGCCTTTGCTGGCTTATTCGAAAGAGTTACCCTGAGGAATATAGAATTTGTTGGTGTGGCTGTAGAATTGAAGAATCGGGATAGTGAACTTGGGCATCTTCTCCGGCCAGCACAAACATTTAATTGTGTGCTTTTTATCACGTTCTACTAACAACCTGTAAGAATGTTATCATTGCAAAGTGTACCGTGTGGCTAAATGCTCTTCATTGAGTTTTCTGTGAGTTTGATTTCGCTCTGGTTAAACGAGAATTTCAAAACTGTCTACTTTGGGAATTGGTTTCTAAAATAGTTTGGGAAAGACATGCTTTTTGGTTTTAGGGCTTTCGTATGAAAATAATAGAAAAATGACAGATCTTGAAGGCGCTTTATACTTCAGTTGAACATTCATTTCTGGTGCGCCTGCATTGTATGAAGTTCATCTAAGTTTGGTTCAGTTGGGTTCCATAGTTAAATAGCGAAGTTGGAGTGAGATTCATCAAACACAATTACTTTGTTCAGTTCAGACCGGTCTTGTTGACTTTGCTGTACGTGGTTGTAGACTTAAAATTTGCAGATCTTTAAGATGGCCATCAACATTGTTGGGGACCATGGGTGTATCCATTCAAACTTGATGACTTGATGGAATGTTTCAATTTCATCGTAGCATTTCCAGTCTGTGAACGTTGGTGTAACTCTCACTCATCAGTAACCCAGAATCTAGGCTGTTGACTTGCAGTTTAAAATAAAATTGGCAACCCACCATATATATGCGCTATATATACTGTATATGGCACCCTACTTATATATGGAAGCATTCTATGAAATTAGTTTCATTAGCGCTCTCAGGCTTTTTATATGGCCGTCTGGAGAACTAAATCATGCAAGAATGGACACATAATGACTTTAGGGAGCGTTGTAACCTTACAGATTCTCTGTATATCATGGCACGTATGTATGTGTGCAATGTGACTGTGCCTAAAAACATAGTCAAGTGCAGGGCGTTTATTATTAATTATCATGGGGAAAAACTCTGCAGTAGCTGTAGCTTAAATGAGTTAACAAACTTGTTTACTAGAACTTTCATTAAATGGGTGCATTTTTATTTCGCTGAAAGGTACTCTTCGATAAATTATCGTTCAGCAAGACTAGGGTTCTTTTTGGGGTAATTTAAATATTGAATTTAGTGCAACTGAAAAACGCATAAAAAGCCACGTTTTAGGCACAAAATCCCCCTACTTAAATATTTAACCTGCAGTATGATTTACTGAATACTTAAGGTGTTTTTTATGACATTTCTGCAGAGGGCGTGCATGCATACTTTGAAATAAATATCAGGAGAAAATATTTTTTATTACACTTTGTTTTTTGCCTAATTTATTGATCTATTGTTGCTGAAGAAATAAATTCAATCAGTGGTTGAATTAATGAACCGTACCTGGTGCCATATATCCATGGCACCATATCCATAAATGCACCTATGCGGTATAATGGATGAGAATATTATTTCTAATTGGTTTGTTTGTTTGGTCACAATTTCCGGGTGAGTGAAACATGGTAGGCCACGTTATGAGATATGTCTTCAGACAAATAACAACTTAACCATTTATAATTTTTTGGCGGACCATAACCCTGCGTCCTATAAAGTTGTATGATTCAATTGGTGTGGTTAATCGGAGGAGCTATAGACGCGTGCTCTAGTTAATGCACGGTTGACCATGAAATGTGAGGCAATTATGTAAGGTAAGGATATGGTGCGAGAAAATTGTCGTAAATAGGAATTCTATAAATGTTATTTTGAGCATTCAGTATGTAGTTTGGTTTGTCTATACGTCATTGTAGTTGCACCATTTCGACTTCCTCGTTCAAACTTATACAAGGCGATTGTAATGTTGAACAGAAAGCTCTTGCACATGTAATACGTGAATCTTTCATGGTGACTGTAACAATCTGAAAAATCTGCAAATCTCAAACAAATCTATATTCAATCTGGAAAACCTTAAAAAACCAGAAGAAAATAAAAATCCTGGAATTTTCAAGCTTCAACAAGCTATTTCGTGTTTGTTCCTATAATTCTAATAAATCTGCAGATAAACAATTTCCGCTCCTGTTGCATCATTATCCACACTAAATTGTGGCTGGAAAATTTTCATTGCATTGATGTCGCAACTTCTGCGAAAATAACAATAAGCGACATTAGGAATAATTAAGTCATCAAAATGTGTTTTTTTTTCGAATCTACGGTAAAAAGGGAGAATATGACCCTGGGAAACTCAGGGAATTTTGTTTTTGGTAATTTTGTGTAGTCACCATGAAAGTACGTGATGACATTAGCTGTTATACATGTATAGATTTGAGAAATTGAAATCATGCTCATGTGCTAATGAGGGGCTCACCTGCTCCTCGATGCTGCATTCTTGATTAATGAAGTATTTGTCCTTGCATTATCCCATTAAATGTTTATGAATTTTAACCTCCTTTATTAAATGGGGACAATGTTAATAGCCGATGATTGGATTTTCTTTTATCGCTCGAGCTCGTGTTGATAGGTCTGCAATTAGGGCTTTGGCTGGGTATGATCTGCCTAATTGCACATCCATGTTTCGTGCAAATACCCGAAATGCAGTTTGCTTTAAAACATGCTTTCATTGAATGGTTGCAATCAAGGCCTTCGTTGCAATTGATTTATATTAAGTGCAGTTGGCTTCCGTACTGCGTATACTGGTGCACTTCGCGCTCTCGTTTCAATGCATAATTACTCTCCACTGACAAGCGATACTGTAAGATTAAATTTACCCTGGAGAGGCTCTTAAATATTTTATTTCATTTCGATGTGGATTGCAGTCACGTCTGCCTTCCCTTCTATCAAATTTATGTATTACAACACACAGAATCGAACTTTACTAATGGGTGAATGGAACATCTTGAAAACCCACTTCTATTAACTTGGTCGCATTTCTTGCTCTGTACTTTGATGTACTTGTATATACTGTACATGTATCGGGCATATACTCGTTGATTGCTCAAAACTGAAAGGAATCCTGAAAAGTCATCGGAGCATCCTTATTTTAGATGTAATGTCGATGACAAATACAAGGTGACAGAATTGCATGCAGTGAAGGTTGTCATACACACATCTGCAGTGGCAAATATGCAATGACCTAACCATGGGTACATTGCGTTTACCTATGATGTTGCATTCCCTGTTTTATCTGTTTACGAGACAGACGATGCAGTTAGGTGTACTGAATGAAGTATAACTAGTTAGGTGTAGTTAGTGTACTGTATGAAAGTTTTCCACAGCTTATTGTTTAATCACCAAAGGTATTGTAACAGCTTGTATGCAGAAGTTCTATACCAACTGCATTGCCTCTGTAAACATTATCTTTTATGGCACAGCCCATAAACCTGGCGTCAATATTTAAGCAGCTTTTCCTCGAAAGTATAACGAATGTTAATAGGACTACTTTCATTGTTTTAATTTTTTTTAAATACGAGTGCAACGACGCTGTTAATGTAATTAAATAGGCCTATTGTTTTTTCTTTCCCTGCTTCTTTGATTGCCATTTTATCTTCCCTTACGAAATTAACAATAGACAGTTTTCTTTTTTCCTCTTCTCGTGTTTGTCGTCAACCAAGACGTAATGCGACATGGTGGAAACAAAGCGAATGCAAATATGCCAACCTTTTTACAGGCTGCATAGCACAGTTGAAATTATGGACAGAGTTAGCAAAAACTCGAAATTTTGAGCAGTTTTGAGCATTGGAATGAGGCATAGTTTTACGGAGTTCTTACAAGCATCTTAAATTACATTTAAGATGTTCGATACTTCTAAGAGTCAGTTCCAAGAAGGTTCCGAAAGGAAATCTGTTGCAATTGGGGATTTACTATTGCTAGATTGGGTTTTCCAGCTACACCCACGGTGTATGTGAAATTAAAACACGGCTGGCGTGATTGGTGGAGTACAAAAATGTTACATCAAAAGGTGATGAATGAGCAGTTAAATTTATTGAGTTTTCGCAAGTTTTCCTGGTGAAATTTAGTTTGAACAACTTCCCCTTCGTGGTGCAGCAAAACTTACATCAGCCACGAATTTCCTTTCCCACAAATGCAATTTCATTCACTGTTTTTGAGCAATTGGCAAGTTTGGCGCAGGCCAAAATCGATATGACGTCATAAACGGACTTGTTGTTTTCGGCTTTAGCTGCACATCGTAGTTCAATGGGCAAATTTGCATCTGGTCGTGAAAATAACAAACATTCGCCTTCGAAAAAGGCCTTCAGCTTTTTTAACGCTATAATCAGATTCGCAGAAAAATCAATTTATCCTTGGATCTTATTTTGTTTTTCAACGTCAAGCCACAGAACTACACGCTCGTTAGGCTCTCATTCATTGTTTTCATATTTCAGTTTCAGTGGTTTTTAGCGCATAATTATCCACCAGGGTCTTTGAATGTTGGGCAATCATGAGGAGGACGCTCATAAACGCTGTCCGCCCTAATGGCCAAACGGGGCACGTGTTTACAGTGTCTGAGCTGGTTCCCAATTGGCAAATTCGACTATCGTTTCCGCTTTTCGATTACTGTTCACCTGAATTTCGAAGTCGGCTTTCGAACAATGGCGCCCAACTGGGCAGCTGAGGAAATGGATATCGGCGTTAATGTTTTCATCTCGGAATGAAATTCGACACCCCGTGGGCGCGTTGACCTCCGGAATTTCTACTCCTCCTCACGGCTGCTATTAGCGTTTTGTGCATTTTTGTCAAACGAAAAGTTGGCAACCCGCTTGGGTCACCGCGGCATGGGCGCCAGGGGGAGGGTTGTTTCTATTTACATAAATCCCGATGACGAAGTGGTTGGTGCGCAGGGAGTGGGATTACCAGGTAAAACGTAGTCGCCATGGTAACGGCGGAGCACAACAGGGACCGATAAATTAGCTTTTCAGTACAAAGCATCAGACAGAAACATCCTGCTGTCATGATTGGGAAAGGATAAAATGGGGGGAGAAGAAGAATGGAGGGCTGAGCTCGAGAGCAGCAAAAAAAAGAATCTGGGAATTGTTCGGGTGAAAGTGGATGATTATTTGAGAAATCGGAATGGGAAACATTCGCATATCTCATTGGGCGCTGCACGTGCATGGCGTGGGCTTTTCGTCTTTTGTGCCATTCAGTGCAAGGCCTTTTTTTTTCGGATTTTTTTTTTTTTTTCAGTAACACCCTCACCGTTCTTGCCCCTCCGGCTTAGTCCGCCTATCTTTTATCTGGCAGCAAAAAAATGTGTGTATACACGAGGAAGAGCTGCCGTAACCCTTCTTCTTTCCAACTTGCTTATGCTGGTTCGTTCGCCTCATTTGAAGCTGCGCTCATTATGCCGTTTGTCTGAGCGCAAAAAAAAATCGGAATGGATGCAAATTTCACGATGGTCAGCGGGGCGTCCGTGATAAATTGATATTGTCCGACTTCTCCGGTGCCATCAATCTCCGGCCGCTGACCACTGGCCGGCGCGTTCCGGCCCACCCACATGGACGGATCGCGATGGTACTGCAACCACCTGTAAAGAGATGCTATCTGGTCGGATGAAAATGCTAGGTTTGAAAAGTGGACTAAGGGATGCAGTGTTGGTTTATATTTTGAATGGAATCTCTACCGAGATCTTCATGGGCTCTCGAATGTTACTGTATATAGCGCGATAAAGGCTTGGTATCCAACCTACTGTATGTGGTACATGGCCCCCATATGCAGTAGAGCCTGTCTAAGTCAATACTGTAGGGACAGGGCATCACGTATCGGTTCAGAAAGGTTATTGACTTAGGCAGGGACATTAATCAAGCATCGGGACGAGCTCGGGACCGGTCGCTGATATTAGGTTATGGAGGTTATAAGTTGACACAGTATTGAGTTAGACAGGTTCTACTGTACACGTATTCATGTATACATGTCACTATTGACACCGCTTAAATCATTAAAATCCATCATATTTCCTTTAATTTATGAAAAAGTTCGCCTCCCTTAATGAGCATGTCGTTATTAATCTCTCAATGAATTTCCTACAAAGAAGGGCAATAATGTTCATCTCTTATTCCCTTCGTTATTAACATTTCTAGAAATATTTTTAGGAAAATGCACAAATCCATTCCTTCTGGCAGCATTCTTTAAACAGTGTCTGGCGTATTCATTTCATAACATTCCAAGCTGCACTATACCAGTTTTTCTGCTATCAAATACTCTAAAATCCTGTATTAATTATCAAGTTTTTAAAAGATGTTGTCGTGATAATTAATGTTTCTTACCTATTCTTAAGAAAGATCCATTACAATGTCGTGGTTGTTTTCCGAATGCACTAATGAAACGTTTCAGTCTTTATTTTGGGTTACGTTTTTTCCTCCAAATTTGTGCATTAATGTCAATTTTTGTGAGTCAGAATTGATAACCGATGTCTACGACGTTCTCCTTATTGCGAACATTTTTATCTTCAAATTCAATTTTATCTTTTAATTTCTTCAATTTTTATCATTAAATCTTCAAAATCCTCGATTTGTCTAAAAGTTTTAAAATATACCGAATTAGGACTCGATAAAAAAAAATTAATCCACTCCAAACTAAAAAAAACGCATTTATGGATCCGACTCTGCAGGGGGTACATATCATTCGTGCACGCAAAACAAAATTCTTAAAGACATACTTGGCAATTTAGTCCTAAAAATTGAATTGAAAATTGAAATCTCCCCTTTATTTGCCGATTAACTTTAACGGCCAGTGGTGCCATTAAGAACGCTCTTGGTTGAAAGACCACCGTGGCTTTGAAAGTTAACTGCTCGATGAAGTTCAATTCGCCCTGTGATTAGCGAGCTGGTTTTAAGCTGGTTTTTAAAGAGCCTTCCTTCATTTGTGTGTGGGATATACGCATGGCTACGTACTCGAACAAATGATAGGAGAGACAGATCAGAGAAGAATTTCATAATCTGGACAGGGGAGTCATTGGTCTTCCGAAATAAGGAAGATAAATCTATTTGAGGAAATGCAAAGAGTTCAAAGGAAATTCGAAAAAAGGGGATGATACATTAGGCATGCGAAGAATATCACAAAGGGGGCTGGTCAGAGAAGCATAAAAAATGACGTTGACACCTTATAATCAATTCTTGACGTTTTTGCGAATGTTTGTTAATTAGGCTCATTAGATGGCCGAGGCATGATACGGAAGCTACCTATCATTTGTGAGCCCCATTCAGCGCAGTCTACCAAGATTTTTAAAAGGAAAATGGGGCTATTTTAGTAATTACACGGTGCTCTAATAATGGTTCATTTAAAAAACATTATGAGCAGAATTTAGCGCGAGGAAAAAAAGACTTTTGTTAGGCGCTGACGACTAATGCCACTTTCTTGGTCCACTTGTTCGTCGTTTCAATTCCTAATTTCATAATGGGAAAACTTTGCCATTCAAAATCGTTTCATCCTGTTGTGAAATAAATGATGGATGTTCGTTGAGTCCGGGTATGTCCAAAACGCTCGAGACGGATATTAAGATGTTGAGACTTAAGTCAACGTCTTTGTTATACTTGTACTGTATACACAAATATGTTGCTCAATGTGAAACGTCTTCAAAAATATTCCTGTGACTTTGAAAATTGAGTGCAATCTGATGTAAGGTTATCATAAATTGCTATCACTCCTCATTACAAAAATTAATTTAAAACTTGAGTTACAAGGAACAAATTTTGCAACAGGGTATAGAAAAACGCCCGAAGCTCTTTATCGTCATTTGTTTCGTTCATATCAAGGTTTATACCAAACGTACCAACTTTAATACCTCCGTGTCATTGTTTGCACATGGCGGATCATAAGCCTTCTCCGTGAAAATGTTAGGACATGTCCCCTCTCAATGAGTGTCTAGGACATCGATAAATTCGATCGTGCCAATAAAGATGCAATTGTTGACGTCAAAGGACAAAGATAACAGCAATGGTAATGCATCGGTGCACTTAAAGCGCCGTTTAGTTTTGAATTTAAATAGGTTTATGGTTTATTCATACATTTACCGTTCATGACTACCTCCAAACACGTCACGACTTGAGTTTCTTGCGTAAATACCAAAATGTGCAGTCTGACTCAGGACACAACTTTTGCACTTTGGAAATGTTTTGGTCAACATTTTGATGGGCCTCAAAGCTTCTGAAAACAGAACATTTTGACTGTTTTAGGTCTCAATTTTATTAAACCCTGATGACTGAATCACGTGTGATTTCTACGGTTAAGGGTTGTTGGGGTTGCTTTCAAGTAAACGTGTACACCATGGGGAGGTAGCCATGTGTCAGGGCAAGACGCCATTTTCAGTCTGGTGGACAATCAGATTGCAATCTTGATTTCTGGAGGAGCACGAGCTTATCTCCTTGGCAGATCTGCATAATATTTGAGCTCCTTATCAATGCCAAACAACTCCCCCGTCTTGCTTTACTCCATGCACGTATTCCATCACTATGTGCGATGTCATCCCCAGCCCAAAGGCTAATGTAAACACTTCAATTAACATCGCTGAACCCTCGCGAATGAAGTTATTAAACCAGCCCTTTGCTTTTATTTTGTGCTCACTTTGCTTCTTGTCGATCCCCACCCATCTAGATAAACTTGAACCTGGTTGAGCGGCACACCTTCAGACATCACCTGCCTTGCGCCTTTCTGCGGCTAATTGACAGATTATAACAAGATGTCTTGCCTTGTCTCTAGTTGCCTGCCATGGTAGGAATCGCATGTGATTCAAAGACAGTGGCAGCAATCTGGGGGATTCGAAGTTTGGGGATAAAATATGACAGGTTCAAAGATTACCAAATTACTTTTAAGCTCCATTAAGGCCCATCGAAAGTGCGTTGTGACTTTGCAGACACCCTGCACAAAATTGCGAGCCACAATTTTTCCTTTCCTGATCAACATATTACAATATTTCTTTTTTATAAACATTAAGTGGGACTTGCGTTTTATTGGATGTGCTCTTGACGACTTGTGGAAATGCATATGATATTAATTCTATGATTCTATGTTTGACTTTTTATTTTGCTTTATGAGCGATAGATGGCAGCACCTGCCGTCTGAATGGGAATATATGAGATCTAGAATTTGGAACAATTCTAAAAACAAAATGTCTTTTAATTCTAAATAGCACAGGAACTTACTATCAATATAAACGTTGAATTAAAACATTTAGTTTCAGTTGAAATTATCATATCTGTCAAAAATTATCAAAATTCAATTGCAAAAAATCACTTTCAATGGGCCACATTTCCTCGGCTTTCCAAATATTAGCATTGCAATTTTGTTCTCAATAATATCATTATCCACTTTTTAACCTGTTGACATTTCGGCTCGAGATTGTCTAAACATTTTGGCGGCCATTTTTTGGAACATTTAGTCTTGTTGACATCCAAACTCATTAATATATCTGCGGCGTCGAGTGAAGGTAGAAGGCGTAATTTAATTCCTGATAAATTATAGCGGTAATCAACTAATTTCCCTGAACGGATGTCGCACGTTTCTATTATAAGTTCGAGGTAATCTTAGAGTCCTACCATAATAAGAAAAATCAAGAGAAAAACTGTTAGTGGCAAGGAATTAATGTTGATCCTTGTAAATCGTTAAGTTTTTTTTAAAAAATTATTGTAATGAGCGTATGGTCATCTAGTACGTGCATAAAGTGGCATTTGATAGATTTACTAGCGAGAGGATCAGCTCTCAAGTTCAAGTGACCCTTCGTATGAAATAAGAAAACAGTATATGGATTTGATCGATGTATCGGTATAATGATGAAACCAACTAAGCAAAGGCAACAATAATCAAGTCTTAAGTTGTTTGAGGTTGCTATTGAAAGCTATTTGGTTCTTATTAATGATATTATGTTTGGCTATGTTATTCTTTCCAACGAATACTTAATTTAGTAGGATTTGAGGTGATGAATTCCAATATGGAATGACTAGAATGGCGTCCTCGTCAAGTTGACGTTTAAATTTTTGAGGAAAGGCGTGACATTTTTTCTCTCTTATTTTTTGCACTTCGTTCAAATCTATATAGTTTTTGCTGTCTTGGATCAGTGCATGGCCGTGTCATAATAGATGTCGCATGTCACTTCCTATACGAAGGATATCTTGCTTCTGAGTCGTTGCACATGAGTGTTTTTGTCCCACTTTAAGACTATTTTATCTTTACTGAAATTTTGCTGGATACAGTATGTCAGACACCATGACTGCAAATTACAGTAGGGATGTATACATGTACAGTAGCTGTGATGATGGGAATGCTCTGTAGGCCCTAATGTGTTCAATAAAATTCAAATTTTTGAGATTACAGTAAAACTTTGATTGACAGCAAGGTAGATAGTTTAGGCTGTAAGGACCTTTTTTAAATTGGGCAATTTTGATATTTTCATAATTTTTCATATTGCCAATTTCGCCACAACCATTGCCGCTGATATTCACTGTTGCAAATTTTATTTTTTTGCCATTGAAACTATAACCGACTTCCTTCGCACCAAAATTGCAGTACATGTACGTGTAATTATTTACAAAGCCAAACTGTACTCTCACATTATGCGTGCATGCATGTGTTTGTTATTTGTACCATGTCTAATTTCTCATTTATAAATTAATGCCCGGACTCTGGGTGGTTATTAAATCAGTGCTTAATTTCCTTACGCTTCATGTAATATGGGCTTTTAATTTCATACAGCAAAATTTTTGAATCATTTAAACTTAATTATAAAGGATTTATTATAGGGCTTAATTAGCCTGGTTTGAAAAAAAAATATGTGCACGAATCCATGGCTAAATGCAGTGACATTATGTAATTAAATTTGTATAAAATGCGTATTCCCTGAATGCAGAAATCTCGTTCCCTGTAATTAGTGTCATTTAATTAACAAAGACATGCATGGCTTATAGTTGTGGCAATGCTAAGTTGTTCGTACTGTAAGTGCGTCATTAAGTTAATGATTTTGACTTATCAGGGCAATAGATTATATTCGCTAGTTTTTGATGAACTTGCACATCTTTCAGGAAATATCTTTCTAGTCAACATTTGAACCTTTGAGTGGATATTTGCCAAATATTATAAATGGGGTGATGCATTCGAATTAAAAATTTGAATGTTTGCTTAACTATTTTATTTTCATTGCTCCCAAGAGAAAAATGCGTTGATGGAAAGATTTGTTGCACATAATGGTTATTTACCATTAAGGTTATACCTCGTGTTTGAACCTCACGTCATCGGAATGCAATACATGTCCATGAGTGATTGTTAAAGAAATGTCACAAAGGTGTTTCCAATTATTCAAATTCAATATTTGACAGTATGCCTATATATACTCTTAGGCAAATTTAAAATATTTTATTACCAAGAATGAATACAAAGAAGTTTTTTGAAATACAAAACTGCTTTAGCAAGCAAACCCAAGCAACCTGTCAATATTTGACATAACAACCATATCCGCCTTACTTCAGGGTTCTCCCGAGTTGGAAACCCATAATGTTGATGGTAATTAGAAGGTCAGGAAAAATGGATTTACTTTTGAAGT